>JAPXFY010000023.1:60406589-60411589 GCA_030674185.1 Monoplex corrugatus
TCCACCATCATCAACTCCCACTCTATAAAACACCACTTCTATGCTGATGACACCCAACTTCAAGACAGTGACTCACCTGATAATATACAGCGCCTGTTCACTCGCACCACTGAGTGCTACTCGGACATTAAGAACTGGATGACGTTCAACAAACTTCAGCTTAATGACGACAAGACAGAAGCTATCCTCACTGGCACCCGTCAGAAACTTTCTCAGCTGCCTCCTCTTTCTCTCCCATTATGTAACACATCAGTCCCAATTTCTGATTCAGCTAAAAACCTTGGTGTCTGCATTGACTCTACCCTCTCCATGAACAACTTTGTTTCTCAAACTGCCAGATCTTGCTACTATCATCTCCATCGTATAAGCCTGATCAGGAAGTATCTCTCTGTCGAAACAACTGCAAAACTCGTTCTCTCCTTCATAATGTCTCGCATTGACTATTGCAATTCACTCCTGTCTGGTCTTCCTGCCTCCACCATTCACATCCTACAGCGCATTCAAAACAATGCTGTACGCCTTGTACTCAAAAAGAAAAAAGCTGACCACATATCTCCTCTCCTGGCACAACTTCACTGGCTCCCTGTATCAAAGCGCATACAGTACAAACTAGACACCATGTGCTACAAAAGCCTCAATAACGCAGCCCCCGATTACCTGTCAAGCCTATTTGAGATCTATCTTCCCTCACGTACCCTCCGCTCTGCCTCCGATCCTCTGACTTTTCGCTTTCCACGCACTAAGCTCAATACCTATGGTCCACGAGCCTTCTCTGTTTCTGGTCCACTTCCTGGAACAAACTTCCTCTCTCAGTCCGTCAGCAACCTACTTTTGTCTCCTTCAAGTCCGCTCTCAAAACTCACCTTTTCTCCTCCGCATAAAATCCTAACCTCACTCAACCCCCCCCCCCCCTCTGCAGCCTGTCTCCGCTCTGGGAATCACATGGTTATAATATATAATTGTATATGCTATGCTCTCTATAATTTTCCATTGCTTTTATTCTTGCTTTTATTGCTTTTATTCTTTCTCCCCATTTATAGCCATGCGTGTGTGTGTGTGTGTGTGCGTGCGTGTGGGGTGCGTGCGTGCGTGCGTGCGTCGCTGTGTGTCTGCTTCAGCGCTTAGATTTGATTTTATCAAGATTTTGCGCTATATAAATATTGTAATTATTATTATTAATTATTATTATTATTATTTTAGACTTGCAAGGTTAACGGTGAGCATGGTTTTAACTGTTGTCTTTTACCTTGACCTGGTTGTCGTTTTTGACGTGGTAGTAGCCCTGATATGGCTCCAGTAGTCGGCTGGGCTATAAGAAAAATGAACTTGATCCATCTCTCTCTCTCTCTGTCTGTCTCTCTCTCTGTCTGTCTCTCTATCTATCTATTATCTATCTATCTATCTATATCTATCATACATCTATGTATCTTTCTATCTGTATATCTATCTGTATGTCTATGTATGTATGTATGTATGTCTATATATGTATGTCTATGTATGTATGTCTATGTATGTATGTGTGTTTGTATGTGTGGATGTATGTATGTATGTATGTGTGTGTGTATGTATGTATGTATGTATGTATTTGTCTATGTATCATCTATCTGTCTGTCTATGTATCTATCTATCTATGAATCTATCTATGTATCTATATATCTATCTGTCTATCTATCTATCTATCTATCTATCTGTACATGAGATATGTATGTATCTATCTATCGGTCTGTCTGTCTGTCTGTCTATAACAGGTTTATATGTATATATACAACTTTGAAACTTTTTCATTACTCAGGGATTGCAGTATCAGGTGCTTGAGGACCTTTCTTTTAAATTAAAAGAAATGAACTTGCTATTCTACATGCGCAATATATACACACAAATGTAGGAAATAAAAGTAGAAAAACAAAATCTAAAAAAAAAAAACATTACACACACACACACAAATTAGGGGGAAAAAGACAGAAAACCAGGCACAGAGAACAAACTGTTCATGAGGACACATGTCAGAATGGGCCACTCACCAGTTTTGGATGAAATAGATCGCACTTTACTCGGCTGCTTTTGAACACAATCACGCAAAGTCAGAAGAAAACTGAGGCAACTGAAATGTGGTTTCTAAAAAGAATGTTGAGAGTTCCATGGACAGCAAAGAAAACAAACGAGACAAATCTTGAAGGAGGCAGACACAAAAAGATCAGACTAAAGAAGATTAGGAAAAGACAAGCAACATTAATAGGACATTTTATGAGGAAAGGGGAGGGAATTAGAGCACCTGTCACCAGGAAAGCTGGAGGGAAAGAGAACACAAGGTAGACCAAGGGAGAAAATATTGGACAGACTTGCAAGGGTGGCTGAAGACAGAGAGGGTGGGAGATGTACTTGCAGCAACAGGGGATAGATTCGTGTGGAGGGCCATGATCGCCAACGCCATGTGGCAGGGCACATGATGATGATAGAATGCAACGCAACGCTGTTCCTGTATCTGACCAATCTAGAGGGAAAACAACTCGTACCTAACACACTACAATAGAACCAGTCGCCGTGGTGTAGTGGTTAACGCAACGGACCACCGACTGGAATGTAAAGGGTTCGAATCCCTATCAGTCCTATCAAAATAATTGTGGGTTTTTTTTTTTGCATCCAATCAGCTCCTACCAAAAGTTGGACGTGCAATAAACTCATTTAGAACGCTTGGGACCACACAGTTGGGTCTCATCCACTTCAAGGATGCGTCATTGAGGATGTTGCTAAAATCTCCTGACCAACACTGCAAGGGCCTGTTTATCTCGGGCCTGGTAGACGCCAGGATGTGTTACGAATGCAAGCGTAGAGCACAGCCCTGTCACGCAATCTCAATGTTAGACGGAACTCCATAGCATATCATCCTCATCACCATCTCTGTCATAGTATTATATCTATCTATCTATCTATCTATCTATCTATCTATCTATCTATCTATCTATCTATCTATCTATCTATCTATCTATTTATCTATCTATCTATCTATCTATATATATATATATATATATATATACATATATATATATAAACATAAATAAAGAAAAGGTCCCAGCTTCTGTGGCCATGAAGATGGCTTAGGAAATGAGGCCACTTCCCCCACTCCCCCAAAAAAATCAACACAAAAGACACTGCTTAAGTGCGATGATTCTTAAAGAGAGAAAGAGACAGAGACAGAGACAGAGAAAGGGAGAAAGAGTGAGAGAGAGAGAGAGACAGAGAGAGACACAGAGAGAGAGAGAGTGAGAAGGAGAGAGACAGACAGACAGACAGAGAGAAGGAGAGAGAGAGTAGGAGAGTGAGAGAGAAGGAGAGAGAGAGAGGGAGAAAGAGAGAGAGACAGAAAGAGAGAGACAGAAAGAGAGAGACAGAAAGAGAGAGACCGACAGTCAGAGACAGAGAGACAGAGAGACAGAGAGACAGAGACAGAGTGAGTAAGAGAGAAAGAGAGAGAGAAAGAGAAAAAGAGAGAAAGACAAAAAGAGAGAAAGAGAAAAAAGAGAAAGAGAGAAAGAGAAAGAGTGAGTGAGAGAGAGAGACAGAGAGATAGAGACAGAGAGAGAGAAAGAGAGAGAGAGAAAGAGAGACAGAAAGAGAGAGAAAGAGAGAGAGAGAAACAAAGAGACAACAGAGAGACACAGGCAGACAGAGAGAGAGACAGAGAGACAGACAGACAGACAGACAGACAGAGAAACAGAGAGAGATAGACAGACAGACAGACAGAGACAGAGACAGAGAGACAGAAATATCGCTGCAATAAGATCACAACGCAACACCGCTCCAGCGTTCCTCACTTCACTCACACGATACAGCGTCAGATGCAACATGTCCAGCCCAGGGGGACTCTACCTTCAATCATCATTGGCAGCTGTTTGCTTGTCGCAGTTGTCCCCCGTGCGGATGCCGGGGGCTCTTTCAGTATAGAAATTTCCTCTTTTCTGTCACTCTCTTTTGTTTCTGCCTTATTCCTTTGCTTTCTGTCATTTCTTCCTATTAGTTCTTGCCTTGTGGTCCATTCACCTGATAAAGTCTTGCGTATTTTCTCTTATGATTAATTATCAGGAACATAAATCATGTTAAGTGCGGGTTTGGCTCTAGGGAAATGAGATGTGCGATAGCAATTTTAGATAATGTAGGCCTCGTTTGTATACGTTTTAGTGTCCTTATTTATGTTTAAACTTATATTCAGGTTTAGTTGTTGTTGTTTTTTAATCCCCATGTGCGATAAATTGGACGGAGTGGTCAGCGCCAAAGGCGTCCTCCTTAGATTACATGCGCGAATGCATTGATATGTGCACTTCATTTTCTTTTCTTTTTTTTTTCCTTGTTGAAGTATTGTATATGTTTTGAAACAGGTTATAGCCCTGATATGGCTCTACTTGTAGTCAGCTGGCTGGGCTTTGAACAACAATCATCATCATCATCATCATGTCGAGCTTGCTCGGCTATCCATGACACATTTCTTCCATCCTTCTCTGTCAGACATTGCAGTAGGTAGTTCATCATACTGACAGCCCGTATCATCCATCAGTTGGTTGAAGAAGGTCTTCTTTGGACGTCCTGGTCTTTGTTTGCCATGGTTGGGTCTCCATAGTAGAACATCCCCCACCAGTTCTTCTTTGCTACGTCAGCAGTGTCCCGCGAAGCGCAGTCTTTGTTGACGTATTAATTTACTGATTGGTGGGATCTTACCATATAACTCTTTGTTAGTTGGATGTTCTCTCCAGGATTTGTTCAGGGCTGCACGCAGCATTCGTGTGTATGGTCCATCAATCTTCTTCTCCAATGTCGTCGTTAGGGTCCAAGAGATTGAGCCATATGTAAGAATGGACCCTACTGCTGCTTGGAAGAAATTCCTTTTCAGGTTGTCTGGTAGATTGGATTTCCAGATTTTGTCCAGTTAATTTAGAGCGCCCCAGGCATTTCCGACTCTGGTGTTGACGTCTTGTTCTGTGGAGTCAATTTAGTGAACAACAATAACA
>JAPXFY010000023.1:60416589-60421093 GCA_030674185.1 Monoplex corrugatus
CGGGTCCAACTCGTTTTTCGTCCCTCTCCGAAGGACTAGACGTTGAGTTTGATTTTCTGGTTAAACTGAGGAGAAAAGTCAAAGCCTCAACAGGAAACAAACCCTGGAACCTCGTGTTTGGTAATGGCGGCGAACGTCTGAACCATTCTGCCACTCTTCTTCCCCTCCTCATGAGCCATAACTCAACGAAACAAATAAGCCATTGCAAAGAATGTTAAACATTTGGCAGAGATTAATTTTTTTCCACATCTTCATGTACTTTGATGAGTAAACCATCAAGAAAAAAAAAGGCTTTTTAGCACTAAAAAAATTCATTTTCTTGTTCTTGTTTTTGTTCCTGTTCTTGTTTTCTTTATCTTGTTGTTCTTGTTCTTGTTCTTGTTCTTGTTCTTCTTTTTCTTCTTCTTTTTCTTGTCCCTCAACTCCGTGAAAAGTCATTTGGGGTATTGCTCTAAAAAAAAAAAAAAAACTGTTCACAGAGTCATCCAGATCTGTCAGTTGTGGGCCAAAGCGTGGGTTTCTGTAAGTTATTATTTGAACCTGGTGGAGCCCATTCCTTTCCAGTTCAAAATGATTTATTTCATTTACTTACTTACTACTCACTCACTCACTCACTCACTCACTCACTCACTCACTCACTCACTCTCTTTCTTACTTTCTTACTTACTTACTTACTTATATACCCACCCACTCTCTCACTCACTCATTCACTTACTTATTTACTTATTAGAGACATTTAGATTACACATCACGTATCCAATAACGTACCGACTACGAATCGCATTTTCTCGCGCGATTTTATCGATACGTACCGCTTCGACAGGGACGTGTCTACGTATGGAAGTCTGGTTATACGTGCTCTCACCCGTATCTAGTTTGGAACTGCATATCTCAAGTTTCAAGGTAAGTAATATTTTGCTCGTGTTTTGAAACCCCTTTTCTACCTTGTTATGTGTGTCTTATGTCACTGAGTTTTAAACAATTCATGTACGTGTCGACAAAACGCACCAAGTGTCAGCAAGCAAAAGCCTGCTGCTGAGAAGTAGTTATCGCCCAGCTGTTCTAATTAAAACATCAAACGAGACTTCAGCTCGCAGGCTATGAAATGCTGTTTTGTGGACGTGAAACGTTATAAATGTCATGAGTGACGTCATTTTTTAAAAATTGTTTTTGATTAGTTGCTGATAGATTTTAAAGAAATCTAACACCAAGCCCTGACTTAGATCTAGCCTTGCAGCTCGCTGTCTGGTTTCTCATCAAGGTCAAGGCCACATAGGCCTACCCTGATAAGAGAAGCTGGTGGGAAGCAAGCGTGGACTGTGTTTGCACAGGCAGCAGAAACTGATAGTGGTGATGATGGTGGAATTATTTATTTATTCATTTATTATTACTATTATTATTATTATTATTATTGTTACAATTACCAGTATCATCATCATCATCATCATAATCATCATCATAATGAATAAATATGTAAACAAATAAAAAGACAAATGAAATAAGTTTCTTCCTGTTTTTCAGATATGTTCCCCATGCCAAATCAAGAAATCACACAGCCCAGCTGCACAGTGGTTTACAACCATGGAGTACCAGCAAGACTAAATACAAACAGAAGAAGAAAGCAAAATGACTGATTTTGACATTCAGCAAGATTAATGTGAAGAGAGATAATATAGAAGTCCAGAAGCTGGAAGATGCAAACAATCGCCTAAATGTTAGAAAAACATTCATCTTTCATTGTAGTTACACTCATCTGTAATGTTGTTGTAAAAGCAGATTTATACTCAACTGCTAAACAGAGGAATGTTAGAAAAAGTGCATATTTATGTTCATTGTACTTGCACGTATCCCTGATGCTACTGTAAAAGCAGATAGCTCTAACTGTACCAACCAGAAGAATGTTAGATAGAATACTTATCTTTCATTATTCTTGCTCTTCTTGCACATGTCACCACAGTAGAGATCACCAAATGGAAGAGACAAGCCTGAATTATTGTACTTCAGGACTGCCAATGATTAATTATTTGCTTTGGAACCAATAGGATGGTGGTATTTGAAACCACAAATCCTGTTGCTGTGGTGGTCCTGATGAATTGCCATCATTTCATTAGCATGTCAATTACAATCATGAGGTAAGGCCTAGTGGGTGGTCATCATGGTTGTGTGTAAAAGAAAAGGAGGGAGGGAGAGGTAGAGCAGGAAGTGGGGAGGGCAGAGAGAGAGAGAGAGAGAGAGAGAGAGAGAGAGAGAGAGAGAGAGAGAAAGACAGAGGTGATTTAGATTTTAAAATGACAGTATGTTTACACACACACACACACACACACACACACACACACACACACACACACACACACACACACACACACACACACACACACACACACACAAATATATTATATATATATATATATATACATATATATCTGCTCTCAGATACATACATATATATGGGCAATCAAATCTGGTTTCCCCTCACTTACTTACTTACTTACTTATTTACTTACTTATTTACAAACTTACGAGTACTTATTTACTTACTCACTCACTCACTCACTCACTCACTCACTCACTCACTCACTCACGTACTCACTTACTCACTTATTGGGTCTAGTTTCACTCCACGCATGAGGCAAATAGTACTGGGTTACATGGTTACCAGTAGGAATAGACAACCTCAGATTACCTGGTGGAAACATAAATCTTACAGAAAGATTGAAAACTCTTTGCACTTTTCAGAATATTTTTGACGTATAAAAATATAATGGAACTCATCACCTAGTATAATGTCACAGTGCCGCAAAATATCGTATGTCGTCTGTTTACATGTGCATTCCCCTGTGTCTGTCCTGTTCATTTCAATTTCAAATTTGTGACATCTGCGCCGAAATATGAGCAGAGCAAAGGCATAAACTTCACGTAGCTGTGAACTTCTATTCGTATTTTTGCGTTATTATTTCTAAAAAGCGTACGCTTTTCTCTGTATGTATGTGTGTGTGTATGCGCGCGCGCGTGTGTGTGTGTGTGTGTGTGTGTGTGTGTGTGTGTGTATGTGTGTGTTTGTGTGTGTGTGTTGTGTGCGTGTGTATGTGTGTGTGTGTGTTTGTGTGTGTGAGTGTGTGTGTGTGTTGTGTGTGTGTGTGTGTGAGTGTGTGTGTTTGTGTGTTTGTGTGTGTGTGTGTGTGTGTGTGTGTGTGTGTGTGTGTGCGTATGTATTGTGTGTGTGTGTGTTGTGTTGTATGTGTGTGTGAGTGTGCGTGTGTGTGTGTGCATGTGTATGTGTATGTGTGCATATGTACGTGTGTGTACATACGTGTATGAGTGTGTGTGTGTGTGAGTGTGTGTGTGTGTGTGTGTGAGTGTGTGTGTGTGAGTGTGTGTGTGTGTGTGTATGTGTGTGCGCGCGTGCGCGCGTATGTGTGTGTGCGCATACGTGTACGGGTGTGTTATATACATGTGCACGTAGGAGCATTTTCGTGTCATCCATGCATGGAAAATTATGAACCTATTCATGAAAGTGTGACATGCATATGTAAATGTATAAATCTATGTATATGTATGTAACACCTGTGACAGAGACAGAGAGTGAGTGAGTCAGAGTGAGATAGAGACATGAACATGGAAGAGAGAGAAAGAGAAAAAGAGGGACATATGTGTATATGTATGTATATTATACATACATGTGTATGTATATGTATATACATGTATATATGTATATATATATATACATATATGTATGTATCATCATCATCATCATCAGGTGCCCTGCCGCATGGCGTTGGCGACCATGGACTTCCAACCATCTCTATCTCTCGTTGCCCCCAGCATCTCCACCACCCTCTTCATCCTCAGCCACTTTGCAAGTCCGTCCAGCATTCTCTCCCTGGGTCTACCCGGTGCTCTCTTTCCCTCCAGCTTTCCCGTTGTGACCAGGTGCTCCAAATCCCCCTTCCTCATAAAATGGCTTATAAATGTTGCTTGTCTTTTCCTAATCTTCCTTATCAGTGATCTACTTGTGTCTGCCTCCATCAAGACTGTCTCGTTTGTTTTCTTTGCTGTCCATGGTACTCTCAACATTCTTCTGAGAAACCACATCTCGGCTACCTCAATCCTGCTCTGGCTTTGCTTGCTGACTGTCCACGCCTCGCATCCGTACAACAGTATTGGTTCTATATAACATTCAAGGACTCTCTTTCTGATGTTAATTGATAGGCATTTGTTGGTAAGAATGCTTGTCATCTTCTTGAATGCTTTTTTGGCTTGGCCGATTCTGAGGCTATTTCCGATGTGCATCTGCCGTCTGATGAAATGACCGTTCTCAGGTATTTGAACTTATTAACCTGTGTCAAGGTTGTGCCATTTGCTGTTATTTTGCAGGAGGGGATTTCATGTTTTTTACTGATCACCATGACTTCAGTCTTCCTGCTGTTTTGTTCCAACCCCTTACCTTTGCTTTCTGTTTCTAGTATATTCACAAGGTTTTGTAGGTCCCTTTCATTTTCTGCAA
>JAPXFY010000023.1:60421193-60438693 GCA_030674185.1 Monoplex corrugatus
ATTATTATTATTGTTATTATTATCATCAACATTATTAAAACTGTCATAACTATTTTTGTTTTTATTGTTATAATTATTGTTCTTTTTCTTCTTATTATTATTATTATTATCATTATTACATTTTTATAATTATCATATTGTTATTTTTTCATTATCATTATTATTATATTATCATTATTTTTTTTTATTATATTTTACATCACATTTTCTTTACTTTATTACATTTTATTTCATATCTTTTTCATCCCACCTGATGTAAACTTCTTTCTCATCCAAAGCTGTTTAGGTCGGAAGAACGAATCTGTTTATCTGCTGTTACAAAAACATCTTTATCCCGACCCAATCCTAAATAAAACAGGTTTCTGCTCCCCCCCCCTTACCCCCTCTTCCTCCCTCCCTCCCCCCTCCGCCCCCCCCCCCCCCCTCCCCACCTTCCAGCCTCCAAATCAGATACCTACACCCAAAATTCTACAAAACAAGACTAAAGAGGAACTATTTTAAATTCACGTGATAACGGGAAGTATTACAGCATAATTTTAACCCTTTGACTCCCCTCCCCTATCCCCGCATCCGTATTGTCCCATGATAGCGAAGCAAAAATTTAACCCTTCCACTCCCCCCACCCTAGCCACCAGCTTCCTTGCAGGGAACGGTGGCTAGGGGGCGGAAATGAAAGGGTTTAAAAATTTTTTTCAGCTGGGGGATAGGTCGGGGTTGAAGGGTTAAGTTTTTTGTCAGATGGCAGATAGGGGCGGAGTAAAGATTAAGATTTGCGCTGGCGGATAGAGTGGGGTTGAAAGAGTTTTAAAGGTTTTGCAGCTGACAGAAGGGTTTTTGAAAGCAGGGTTCAGTTTTTGTAGGTGGGTTTATAGGATCAGGAGTGAAATGGTTAAGCTTTTGCAGCGGGGGATAGGGGTGGGAGTGAAGGGGGTTAATTTTTGCAGATGGGAGATAGGGGCACGGGAGTGCAAGGGTTACATTTTTGCACTGGGGGATAGGGGCGGGGGTTAAAGGGTTAATTTTTTTCAGCTGGCGGGTAGAGTGCGGGGGTTGAAGGGGTTAAGTTTTTGCAGCTGGCGGATAGGGGCGGGAGTTAAAGGGGTTAATTTTTTTAAAGTTGGTGGTAGGGTGCGGGGGGTGAAAGATTAAGTTTTTTGCCCATGGGGGCAGGGTGCGGAGTTAAAGGGTGAAGCTTTTGCAGCTGGGGGATAGAATGCGGGGGGTTAAAGGGTTAAGTTTTTGCAGCTGGCGGATAGAATGCGGGATTAAAGGTTAAGTTTTTGCAGCTTGGGGGGACAGAATGCGGGGGAGAAAGGGTGAAGCTTTTTCAGCTGGCAGGTAAATGCGGGAGTTAAAGGGTTAAGTTTTTTTTAATAATAATAATTACAAAATATTTATATAGCGCAAAATCTGATAAAATAAAAAACCTAAAAGGGGGAAGAAAGAATAAAAAAGCAGTTTTTGATCTGGCGTTTTGGGTGCGGTGTTGAAGGGTTAAAGACTTATCAGCCGTCCTGTTTGTCGCTGATATGGTCAAAGTCCCTTTTGGGTATGTGGGAACTTCTAAGTGTAAAAAACCCTCACCAAACCCTCTTTCCCTTTGAAGTTTGCAGTTTTCGAGTTTGTTTGGGAAGAGATTCACTCATTAGGAAATTCCTTTGCTTTCCCACTCAAACCTTTCGCAATCATCTGGCAGCCGTTTGACCCTGCACAACACCGCGCGCACGCGCGTGCCCCCAACACATACATCACGCACGCAAACACCAGCACAACTCATACAACATACAAAACACAAAAAAAAAACACATACACAAAAATGCACATACACACACACACACACCACCAACAACACACACACACGCACGCACGCACACACGCACGCACGCACGCACACACACACCACAGACACAGACTTTCACATAAACACACACAGGGCGCGCACACACACCACACACCACACACACACCACACCCAAAAAAACCCACACACCCACACACCACACAATCCGCCCAATACTTAATTTTCGTGATTGCTCAATGTCTCCCCCATTTCGTCTAATATCACCAAGTGAAAAGACGTTAAATCAAAGAACAACAACACACACACACACACACCAAAGGAAACCCCTATGCGTTGACAATTTTTTTAAAAATGGGGGGGGGGTGGGGTTGGGTGGGGTGGGGTTTTTTGGGGGCAGGTAACACAAAATACAAACCAACACCACCAGAAAATGGAAACATCAAGGTGAGAGGGTAAAGTGGCTGGGGGCCCGAGACAGAACCCGTGGCAAAAAATCGGTATCTCGAGTGCATCTTGCCATTCTTTTTGTAAACAACGAAATGATGACGGGATCAGAAACGCAGGACAGCCCCCTTTTCCCCTCTCTCTCTCTCCTTTCTCTGTCTCTCTCTGTTTGTCTGTCTGTCTGTCGTCTCCTTTCTTTCTTTATATATCTCCTCTATCTCTCTCTTTCTGTTCTCTCTCTTTTCTCTCTCTCTCTCTGTTTCCCTCTTTTTCTCTTTTTCCTTTCGTCTTCTCTTCTTCTCTTTTTCTTTCTTTCTATCGATATATCTCTCTCTCGTTCTCGCTCTTTCTTTTCAATGGGTCTTCTCTCCCTCTCCGCTCCTTTTTCTCTCTCTCTCCCCCTCTCTCTCTCTCTCTCTTTTCTCCCCCCCCCCCTCTCTCTCGGGCTGTTCTTTTCTTTGAAGAAAGATCAGAGATACACACGTCATTTACATGTAACCAAGATTGTTCCAGTGATAGTCTGATACAATATTTGATAAAAAAATGTGACTAGTAAACAAGGTTTGGTAGGACCTCAGGCCCTTTGGCCAGCTCATAGGTTTCGTGCAGGCTTAAGGGGCTTGCGCCATGTCACCATACACATAGCACCTGTGACATTAGTGCATATGGAAATTTTTTCCCAGCGCGGAGACTCGTCTTTAGAAAATGAAACTGAAACTGAAATTGAAACTGAAATTGAAACATAAATTAAATGGCTATCGAGTGGGGCTTGAAGACGTTGTCCGGAGGTGGCGAGGCATTGGTGCTTGGGGCCCATCCGCTCATCGGGTTTCTTTTTAACTGTCTAAAAATGGTGGACTGATCGAAAAACCAACCCGCCCACTATAGTTTAGGCCCCAAAGGGTTAAAAAATTTCCTGCCTAGAACGCCAGAGACCCCGGGGTTTGAATGCCGGGTCGGGCAGGATTTGTTTTCCTTCCCTTTCCCCTAATCCTAAAAACCCGGTGGCCGATCCCACGTATCCGGGAGAAGGGTAGTTCACAGATTTTCTTTTCCCGCGTGCGCAGTGTGCTCGTGTTATTGCAGAGTGGGGTCAAACTTTATCGAACACATACAGGGAAAGGACCAGCAAGGCAGAAAATGAAGGAAGAAATGACAGAAGCAAAGGCAGATAACTCCAAAGATATTCATGCACGCACATGGGTGGCCGAACGGTTTTAGTTTTTGGGCAAGTTGAAACTGAAAATGATATGCCGTACCCTACGAGGCCCCAGAAACTCCCCCAACGTGAATATTTATTTTTAGGGCCTGGTGCCCGGCGGGATCGCGCGCCAGTTACTAGCTCCAACCATCAAGTTCAAATCTGCCCTGATTGAAATGTTTCTTTTGATTTTCCATGGCAACATTATATTTAACGAAATATTGAAAAAATGAAAACTACTATCTACCAAATATAAGCTGTGTTACTTATTCTGCGTCGAACCTTAGAGAAAACAAAGAAGAGATTTTATTATTGTTATTGTTTTTAAAGCCCAGCCGACTGCGCAGAGCCATATCAGGGCACAACTCCTCAAAAAGTAAAAACTTTTAAAGAAAAAAAAAAATAGAAAATAAAAGAAAATTTAAATACACACATCAATCATTCGCGCACATAAACTAAGAATGCCGCTGGCGTTGTTCTCCCTCCAACCCACCCCCAAGGGGGTCCCCCCAAAAAAAAAAACGCATGAACACAAATGCAAGCACATCAAGGACACCAAAATACATAAAATCGGGCCAAATTACCCCAAAAATTCTCCCCGCACATCTCACCTCCGTAAAGCCAAAAATACACTTAATACATGTACCCATTATCAATTCTAAAAAAAGTACGTCAACTTTATCAAACACATACGGGTAAATGGCCCAGCAAGGCAAAAAAAGATGGGAAAAAAATGACAGAAAGCAAAGGCAGAAAAAAACGAATGATAGAAAAGGGGAAATTTCTAAAACAGAATTTCCAGAAGGGGGGATACGAAAGACCCCCCCGGCATCCCCCGGGGTCATTGGAGAATGTGATCCCTGCTTTTTAAAAGGGGTTGAATTAACCTGACATTCGGACACGGCGTTTTATGTAGTCCTCCGTGGTTTTAAACGGCGTGCAGGTGCAATCTTTCAGATGAGATGATAAACAGGCCCCCGTGTACGTACGTACTCAGTGACTTGAAGTCCACGGCAACAAAGGAGTTGCCCTTTGGGCAAAATGCTTTTAAAACTTCATCTTCGCGTTAAAGAGAAATATACATAAAAAAATAAAATAAAAAAATAAGAAAAAATTAAAAAAATAGAATCAAACATAATAAAATAAATAGATAAAAACAAACAAATAAATCAAAAAAAAAAATAGATAAAAATTGAATAAATTAATAGTTAAATAAACAAATAAATAAATAAGTAAAAGGGGAAGAGGGGAATTTTTAAAAAAGGGTTTTTTTTTAAAGGGGGAGAAATAACCCCAATGACACAAACCAAGTGTTTGTGCCACCCCTTTTTTTTAAAAAAAATCTTGTTCATACATTAGAAAAAAGGGACACATGTAGTTTTGGGGGTTTTTTTATTAGAAAATCTTTTTCCGGGACTTTTTTTTAACACGAAAAAATACAACAGAACGTAGGGAACGCACGCTCCCGGTCGATATGAAATAACCCTTTTTCCCCCATTTTTTTCTTTCAAATATTTCTTATGTGGAGTTTGAAAAAGAGAACTCCCCACATCAAGAAATCAGCTGTTTTGCATAAAACCTTAATCAAAGTGATTGCCACGTTCAGGTAAACAGTTTCAGTTTCAGATTCAGTTTCAATTTTCAAGAAAAATTTCTCTGCCTCAAGGAATTCCACATCACAAACGTCACAGGCGCCATGTGCGGGAAAAAATTAAAGGGGACAAAATTAAAAACAAAAACCTTTTCAAGCCTGCACACAACCCCGGGGAGTTTCCCCAAGCCTTTTGGGGTTTTCCAAACCTACCTAGGGGTTTTTGCTTTTTTTGTTTTTTTTTAAAAACAAACCAATAAATAGGAACCAGAAACATCCGTTATAAAATTAAAAGGCCCCGCCAGTTTCTCCTTCTGATGGCATTGGGGGAAGTTCTACTGCGGGGGGTTTTTTTTTTCCCCAACGTTTTGGGTGTTTGGGGTGGGTGTTGTTTTTTGGGTGTGTGTTTTTTGGGTTTTGTGTGTGTGTGTGTGTGTGTGGGGGGGGTGGTGGTGGGGGGGGGGGGGTTTGGGGGGGGGGGGGGGTTTGGGGGAAGGGGGGGGTGGGGGGGTAGGGGGGGGGGGGGGGGTGGGGGGGTGGGGGGGGGGAGGGGGGGTTTGGGGGGGGGGGGGGTTTGGGGGGGGGGGTTTGGGGGGGTGGGGGGGGGTGGGGGGGGTAGGGGGTGGAGGTTGGGGGGGGTGGGGGGGGGGAGGGGGGGGGGGGTGGGGGTGGGGGGGGGGTGGGGGGTGTGGGGTTTGGGGGGGGGGGGGGGAGGGGGGGGGGTGGGGGGGGGGTATGGGGGGGGGGGTTGGGGGGGGGGGGGGGGTATTTTGGGGGGGGGGGGGGGGGGGGGGGGGGGTTGGGTTTTTTTTTTTGGTTTGTTTTGGGATTTGGGGGGGGGTGTTTTGTTTTTGTGTGTGTTTTTTGGGGTTTGGTTGTTTTTGTTTTTTGTGTTGTGTTTTGTGGTGTGTATTTGTTTTTTGTGTTTTGGGGGTGGTTATTTAGGGGGTTGGATTTTGTGTGGTGAGTTGTGTTTTTTGTGTGTGGGGGGTTTTTAAAGTGTTGGGTTTTTGGGGATTTTTGTGGTGTGTGGTGTTGTTTTTGGTTTTTTGGGGGTATGTGTTTGTTGTGTTTGTGAAAAGTTTGTTTTGTTTTTGTATTTTTTGGGGGGTGTATTTTTGTGTGTATTTTGTGTTTTTGTGTGTTGTGTTTTTTTGTGGTTTTATGTGTGTGTGGTGTTTTTTGGGGTGTGTATGTGTTTTGTTATGTGTGTTTTTGTGTGTATGGGGTGTGTGTGTTTATTTTGTGAAAAGTGGGGGTTTTGTGTTTTGTGTGTAGGTGTGGGGTGTGTGAAAAGTGTGTTTGTGTATGTGTGGGGGTGTGTTGTGGTTAGGGGTGTGTGTGTATGTGGTGGTGAGTGTGTGTTGTGTTGTGTATTTGTGTGTGTGTGTATGTGTGTGTGATGTGTGGGTGTTTTTGGGGTGGGGGTGTGTGAAGTTTGTGTGTGTGAGTGTGTGTGTGTGGGGAATTGTGTGTGTGTGTGATGTGTGTGTGGGTTTTGTAGGGGGGTGTTTGGTGAGTGTGTGTGTGTGAGTGTGTGTGGTGATGGGGTTTTTGGGGGTTGGGATTGTTGTGTTGTGGTTGGATTTTTGGGTTTTTGGGTGTGCGTGTTTTGGTTTTTGTGGGGGAAAGAGGTGTTTGTGGGTTGTGGTGGGGGGAGGTTGTGGTGTGGGGAGGTGGTTTGGGTTTTTGGGGTTTTTGAGGGGGGGGTGTTGTGGTTTGGTTTTGGGGGTTTTGGGTGGTGTTGTTGTGTGAGTGAGTGTGTGTGTTTGGGTGTGTGTGTTGTGGGTTGTGTGGGGTGGTGTGTGTTTTTTGTGGGTTTTGGTGGGTGTTGGGTGTTTTTTGGTGGGTGGGGGGACGGTCACCCGTATTCAGGGGGTTACCTGTGTGGCTCACCTTTTTTTTTTTTATTTCTTTTTCATTTTAAAACCCCTTTTTAAGGCCCCCATAAAACCCCTGACAAAAAAAAATAATGTTTTTGTCGATGAGGATGATTTTCATTTTTCTATGGAGTTCCATCTAGGATTGAGACTGGGGGGAGGGGGCTTTTACTAAAACGCCTTTTTTCATAAAAATTTATTTTTTTTGGTCCCCAACCAGGCCCCAGAGATACAAACCCCTTTTGGCGTGCTGGTCAAAGTTTTTAACATTACTCAAAATGGGGGTTAATGGTTGAGACTCGACTGTTTCCCCCACCCCTTCCCCCAAAAAAGCCATAGACGCCCAATTTTTGGGGGGGACCGGGGTTGGGGGCCGAAAAATCCCATTTTGATTTTTGAAGGGACTGATGTGGATTAAAAACCCCAAAACCTTCCAGTCTGGTCCGTTGCTTTTAACCACAAAACCTTTCGGCGAGGGGTTTCTTCGCATTTTTTGTTTTTTTTTTTTTTTTATTTTTTTTTGTGTACGCTAAAAAAGGGCCCCCCTTGGGGTTGGGGAAAATTTTTTGCGTCCGTTTAAAATTTTCTGTATTCAATACGTCTTCTCATTTTTTTTAAATACTTTTTCGGGTTTAAAACCCCGTCCACCTTTTTTAAAAAAAAAAAAAGGATTTCCCCCTCCTTTACCCCTAAAAGTTCCCCTGAACAAGAGGGCAAAGGGGTTTTAAAAACGTTCGCCCCCCAAAAGGGGAACTTGGGTTTTCCAGGGTTCGTTTTTCTTTGAGGCCTCGTTTTTTTTCCCCTCTTTTTAAAACCAAAAAAAAAAATTTTTAAAACGTTTAGCCTTGGAAGGGGGGAAACGAAAAAAGGGTTTTTCGGATCTGGGTTTGTTTTGGGGGACCGCGCCGAAAAAGATCCTACGGCAGTTGAAAATTTTTGAAGAGCAGAGTTTTTGGGGCCGGGGCCCCCTTGGAAAAAAACCCCCCAAAAGATAGGTTTTTTTCCGAATCTCCCCTTAAGGCCCCTCATTACCTTTTTTGGCTTTCCTAAAGTTTTGGGAAAAAAATAAAAACTAAGTGGCGCCGCACTGGGGCGACGCGCCCTAAAAAAGGGGGGCCCCCCGAGTTTTACATGGAAATTTTACTATAACAAAATTTTAAAAAAGAAAATGAAATATGAAAAATACATACTCCCCTAAAAAATAAAACATAAAAAAAAGAAAAAAAGCGTGGAAGGGGCCGCCCCTTTTGAAATAGAAAAAATTTTTTACCACAAAAAGGGAAAAAAAAGAGATATCACAAAAAGAAATGATAAAAAAAGAGAATCATTAACGTGGGTTTGATGTATAAAAACATTTTTTTTTCTCAAAGGGGGGGGAACCCCGCGGGAAAATTTTCAGTCTTTTTCCCTCTTTTTTTTTTTTGGTTTTTTTGTTTGTGTTTTTAAAAGTTGGGGAAAGCCGGGTTTGGGCCAAAAAAATTTCGCCGGTTTTGCCCCGGTTTTTTTAAAAACGCTTTTTTTTTCTTTTCGTTTTTTTTTTTTTTTTTTTTTTTTTTTGAGGGGGGGGGGGGGGGGGGTTTCTTTTGAATAAAAATTTTAAAACCGGAAAGAAAAAAAAGAAAATTACAGAAAAAAAAAAGAAGAAAAAAGAGAATCATTAAAAAGGGGGTTTTTGTGAAAAAACAGAAAAGCTTTTCCCACACTAAGGGAAATACGGGGGGTTTTTCCCGGGGTTTTTTTTTTCCAAAATTTTTTATCTGTTTTTTTTTGTGATCTTACGCTTTAAAAGGGCCATTGGGGCCCAAAATTTGCGCCCCGTTTTTCGGGGTTTTATTAAATACGCGTTTTTAAACTTTTTACGTTTTTTTTTTTTGGGGTATAGAACAAATTTTTTTTCAGAAAGAAAAAAAGAGATTTTAAAAAAAAAAAAGAAAAAAAAAAAAAGAAAAACTCTTTTTAAAAAAATCGGGTTTGATGTATAAAAAACAGTTGTTGGGGTAGCTTGTTTGAAAAGGTTTTGGGTTTGGGCCTTGCGGGGTTCTTTTTCTGGGGGTCTTTTTTCAAAACCAAAAAACCCCCGGGGCCCCTTTGGGGGCCCCCAAGTGATTTTCTTCATGGTATTTAAAAAAGGGAAGGGAATGTGTTTTCTTTGGGGAAACCCCAAAGGGACTGGCCCCTTTTTTGGAAAGTGATTCTTTTTCAAAATTCTTACTGTTGCTTCTTACCCAACCGATTGCGTACAGCCATATAGGGCAAAAAAAACCCTTTGGATACAAAACCCCAAAAAACTTCATCAAAAAAAAAAAAGGAACAAAAATTAAACCCCACATATAAAAGCATTTGCCACATAATCTGAGGAGATGCTCCGGGGGTTAAAAAATCTGTCGAAGTTATCATACGGGGGGTTTAAAAAAAAAACCCCCGAATACAAATCAAAAAATGACTTAGGACACTATAAATCCCAAAAAAAGGGGTAAGTTACCAAAAAAAATTTTTTTTAATTTAAAAAAAGTCTATCGCAGTGATATGACCTTTTGTTTCCATTGTAATATTCGTAATCCCCCCCCCAAAGAAAAACCAAAACATATCAAAGCTTCAGACTTGAACCTAAAAAATATTGCAGTGCCCATTCACTCATGACGAAGAAATTTGCACAGCCAGTACTCGTATCGGGCCTCTGTTTCTATACCCATTGGCACCTAGGATATTGAGGAAAAGTGTATTACCAATTAACAAAGGCCCATAACCCCTTAAAGAATTATCCCCCATGTTGTATTTTCTAAAATTTCAAAACCTGTTTGCGAAACCCATTCGGGAGCAAAGAAGTAAAATTACAAAGTACAATGGGTAGCGCAAACTGTGTTTGTTTTTTGAGAATTTACCCCCCAAAGTTTTTCTTTCAAGATTATTTTCCTTGATAAATTTTAAAAATTTCTCCCTGCTTCCCCCTTATTTCTTTCGAAAGTACCAAAAGATCTACAGACATGTTTAAAAAAAACTGTTCTGCAGTTAATGAAAGGAAAAAGGAAAGGAATAGAAGACACTTGCCCCAGTTTATTTTTTTCCTTTTGTACATCAAAGAACACACGAGACGGGGACTTTTGTTAGAACTAGAATAAAGACAGAGCTGCCTGGAAATTGGACAAGATCCCTGTCAACTCATAAACAAAAGTTCCAGAAATCTGAAACCCAAAAGGACTGACGCCAGGGTCATGCAAACAGGAACCAAAAAAAACCACACCCAAAACTAGAACAAGAACGCCGGGGTTTAATTAACAAAACAACACAGGCGCAAATGTTCCGCCAGTCGGTCTTTGTCGGGCGTATAAAAAAATGGACAAAGAATAATTGCCCCCAAACCGCAAGAGAGAAGAGGGGGTGGGTGGAGGGGGGAAAGAGCGGAACGCAGACTCAAAAAAAAAAAAGAAAAATTGACACTCAGTCCAATTTGGCCAAAATTTGACCTCATTTTTTTTAAATATTAACCCTTTGCTCCGCACCCCCTATTACCCCCTGCCAAAAACTTAACCCTTTACTCCCCTCACCCTACCCCCGCATCCTGCAGGAAGCTTGTGGATAGTGTACAGGAATCAAAGGGTTCAGTTTTTGCTTTGCTACCCGGCTTGGCTATGCAGGACGCTTGGTGCACAGGGTTTTGGATAGTCCAAAGGGTTAAAAAAGCATTTCTTTTATTCCGTGGGGTTTTTCCCCTGGTTCGTACTTGGTTCCGGACACTATCTAAACCTGGCATAAGTTCAGCGAAAATTAAAACAAAGCATTCTTATACATACAAAGTGAAATTTTGCAAAAAGCTTGTACATTGCTGGTCTGAAAGTGTACCAGAAAAAAAACAAAAAAAAACACGCGAAAAAGAATCAGAACCGCATTTTAATCAACCAGACAAGACAGACGCAAATTGCCTTTGTCAAGCGTAGAATAAGGTTTGCCCCTGTCTTGTCTGTTGTTTTTAAAATAGGTTGTTCGATTCTTTTTCCGTTTTTTTTTTTAAGGAAGCATTATTAAAAACAAACAAGTGAAGGATGATACACGTTAACTCTAGCCCCATAATAGATCAGAAAGAATGTGCCCCTTGTAAAATAAAACAAAGGAAAAAATTTGTTCCGCCAAACACCTTTATACGCACCGCTTACGTTCAGCGTATTTTTTGGGGGGGGAGGGGGGGGGGGGGGAAGCACAGAAGTGTAGGACTAAATCAAAATCCCTTTAAAAAAAGCCCAGTCAATGTTTTACAGGGGATGCCAATATTAAAAAGCTTGGGTCTCTTTTTTAAAAAAAATCCCTTTTCACAAAAATTTCTAAATTTCAAATCGGCAGAGAGAAGCATGTGAAGTGTCCGTATCGGTGAAAAAATGTGTCACCAACTTTCTGAGCGGTAATTCGAGGTCTTTACCAAAATTTGGCAAAGGTTTTACCTATGAGGAGCACGAATGCATCATAAGTCGGCAACATAGCGCCACGATCAAGTTTTTCATGGACCAAACCAAAAATGTTCCGGAAATCCGTCAGCCTATAATAGACTTCCGTTCTGCCACGCCTAACATCTACCCTTCCTGCTTTTAACCCAATTTTAAAAACCCCCCTCTTTTCCCCCGATGCATTCTACAACTATTCTTTCCCTCAGTCTGTGTATTCAATATTGAAATCTGGTTTTTTTTCCCCTTTTCCCAACAATGACTTTTACAACTATTTCTTTCCCTTTGTCTGTTATTTCAATATTGAAAGGTGATCTTTGTCGACTGTATGCGTATGTGCGGTGTGTGGAGTACGCTTTGATTTGAATTGTAAATTTGGCGACGTATAAAAATTTCGTAATTATATTAATCATTATTAAATTGTCATTTTTTTAGAAGGACTGTGAAAAGACCTTTCATTACGTGTGGAACATTTACATTTTTTTTAACTACTGGGACAGTTTACTGTTGCTCTCCCCTTTCCATAAGTTCTATTTTACTTAATCTTCTAAACCTCGTAGTTTCAAAATTACAAAATCTGATTTTCCGTAATAGTTTTAGTACAAAAAGGAGAGTTTTAGATTGGCTTGACCATGTTGAGTTTCTTCTAGTTTCCCCCCACCCCCACCCCCCCCCCTATTTATCTCACTTTTACTTAGGCAGATTTTTTTTAAATCTTTGTCTTATCAAACTTTTCCAGATCGGCATGTCTACTTCCTGGTTTGAGAATGGCATTTCCCAGCTTCGGAATGGCATTTCCCTGGATTCAAATGGCATTTTCTGGGCTTAAGACGGCATTTCCTTAGTTTCAGGATGTCAGCTCCCTGGCTTCACGAATGGCATTTACCTGGCTTCAGATGGCATTTCCCTGGCTTAAAAATGGCGTATTAAGCCTTTGATCCCGCACCATATCCAATAAATGCAAAAACTTAACCCTTTAGTTCCCTCACTCTATCCACCAGTTTACTGCAGGAAGCTGGTGGGCAGGGTGAGGGAATCAAAGGGTTAAGTTTTTGCTTTGCTAGCATGTTTGACAATGCAGTATGCCTGATGGACAAAATGCGGGAGTTAAAGGGGTTCTGGTTCTATTTTCATGTGTGTGTGTGTGTTTTTTTTTGTGTGTGTGTTTTTTTTTCTTGTTCCCTGTTTGCTTGAACGTGGGTGGTTCGCACCTGTCGTGGCCGGAGACGTTTGATTAACACCTTATGTTCTGTTCAGCCTCTCTAGTCCACTCAGCTGTGAATAATTATTGAAAACTTAACCTTGCTCATGGTTCCAGAAAGTAAAAGCAGCAATGGAGACGGGTTGGACCTACCAGAAAAACAAACCGAACCAAGAATAGTGACATACCTAGCAGCTCACTCTACAATAGTCTTTGAGAGAAGAGAGAGAGAAGAGTGGCAAAGTGGTTTAGACTTTCGCCTCGCCAGTAACTAAACTCAAGGATCCAGGATTCGTCTCTAAACTGAAGCCTCGACTTTTCTCCTCAGTTTGACCCAAAAAATCGAAATACTGAACGTCTAGTTCTTTTGGGAGGGGACGAAAAAACGAGACGAACCCGCGTGTCTTCTGACCTGCGCACGCTAGAGATCCCACGGCAGTTTGAAAATCGTGAAGAACAAGGTTTTCGCTCGGTTACCCTGGTATAAAACATTGGAGAGAGAGGTTGGTTTTCCAGGTCCTCCCATCGAAGACCAACCAGCCTTCTTGTTTTTCTAAAGTTCGGTGAAAAAATAATTGTGTGGCGCTGCACTGCGGCGACGCGCTCCCAAAGGGGGAGGCAGCCTGAGTTTCACATGGTAAATCCACTGTGGACAAAAAGAAATGAATATGAATATGAATAAATATGTTTAAAACTATGAAGGCATGTCTTCTAACGGGTAATGTGTAAGTGTGTGTGGGTGCTGTGTGTGTGTGTGTGTGTGTGTGTGTGTGTGGTGTGTGTGTGCGTGCGCGTGTGTGCGTGCGTGCGTGTGTGCGTGCGTGCGTGCGTGCGTGTGTGTTGTGTGTGTGTGTGTCTCTCTCTCTCTCTCTCTCTCTCTCTCTCTCTCTCTCTCTCTCTCTCTCTTTCGTGGGGAGTTGCTTGTTTTGTTTGTTTTCCCCCCAAGGCTTTTATCACAATTCATGTCTGATACTGATAGTATTTTCTATGCTCCATCTTCTGCACTAAGTTCATGTCATGTTCCTAACACTCATTCTGGCTCTCCAACACACCATTAAACATACTGAAAGTGAGGTCACCATGGTAACAGGACCAACATACCATTTTAAACATACCGGAAGTGAGGTCACCATGGTAACAGGGCCAACATACCATTAATAAACATACGAATATGAGGTCACCATGGTAACAGGGCCAACATATCATTAATAAACATACCGAACGTGAGGTCACCATGGTAACAGGGCCAACACACCATTAAACATACCGAAAGTCCAGGTCACCATGGTAACAGGACCAACATAACATTAAAACATACCGAAAGTGAGGTCACCATGGTAACAGAGCCAACATACCATTAATAAACATAGCGAAAGTGAAGTCACCATGGTAACAGGCCAAAATACCATTAATAAACATACCGAAAGTGAAGTCACCATGGTAACAGGCGAACATATTATTAAACATACCGAAAGTGAGGTCACCATGGTAACAGAGCCCACATACCATTATACATACCGAAAGTGTGGTTACCATGGTAACAGGGCCAAACATACCATTGAAAAACATACCGAAAGTAAAGTCAATATGGTAACAGGACCAACATCATCATCATCATCATCAGGTGCCCTGCCGCATGGCATTGGCGACCATGGACTTCCAACCATTTCTATCTCTCGTTGCCCCCAACATCTCCCCCACCCTCCTCATCCCCAGCCACTCTGCAAGTCGTCCAGCATTCTCTCCCTGGGTCTACCTGGTGCTCTCTTTCCCTCCAGCTTTCCCGTTGTGACCAGGTGCTCCAAAACCCCTTCCTCATAAAATGGCCTATAAATGTTGCTTGTCTTTTCCTAATCTTCTTATGAGTTATCTACTTGTGTCTGCCTCCATCAAGACTGTCTCGTTTGTTTTCTTTGCTGTCCATGGAACTCTCAACATTTTTCTGAGAAACCACATCTCGGCTGCCTCGATCCTGCTCTGGCTTTGCTTGCTACTGTCCACGCCTCGCATCCGTACAACAGTATTGGTTCTATATAACATTCAAGGACTCTCCTTCTGATGTTAATTGATAGGCATTTGTTGGTATGAATGCTTGTCATCTTCTTGAATGCTGTTTTGGCTTGGCTGATTCTACCAGCTATTTCCGATGTGCATCTGCCGTCTGATGAAATGACCGTTCCTAGGTATTTGAACTTATTAACCTGTGTCAAGGTTGTGCCATTTGCTGTTATTTTGCATGAGGGGATTTCATGTTTTTTACTGATCACCATGACTTCAGTCTTCCTGCTGTTTAGTTCCAACCCTTTCCTTTGCTTTCTATTTCTAGTATATTCACAAGGTTTTGTAGGTCCCTTTCATTTTCTGCAATTAGCACGGTGTCATCTGCGTACCGAATGTTATTTTCCCTCTAACCTTAATCCAGTGTCTTCTTCTAGGTTTCTCATGATGTTTTCGCTATATAGTGAAAACAGATCTGGTGACAAAACACAACCCTGTCTGACTCCTCTTTTGATGTTTTGAAAAGAGCTTATATTGTTTTCTATTCTCATTGCAGCTGTTTGTTCCCAGTACATATTCCTGATTATTCGTAGATCTTTTCCATCGACATTGAGTCTCTCCAGTTGGTTGATCAATTCATCATGTCGTGCCGATCGAAAGCCTTGGTATAGTCAATAAAGCATAAATACAAATCCTTATTCATCTCAATTGACCTCTCTATGATAGTTCTTAGGATGTATTATGGCATTAATAGTTCCTTTCCCTCCACAAACCCACACTGTTCTTCTGCTATTTCACTTTTGATTCTATTCCTTGTCCTCATCAGGATTTTTGTTACATGACTCATCAAACTGATTGTGCGATGGAGTTCGCATTCTATAGCCCCTGTCTTCTTTGGAAGTGCAATGAAAATTGATTTTGACATATCTTTGCGGATTTTTCCAGTGTCATAAATTTCATTTATGAGGACCAACATACCAGTAATAAAAAATACCGAAAGTAAGTTCACCATGGTAACAGGGCCAACATACCATTAATAAACATACCGAAAGTGAGGTCATCATGGTAACAGGGCCAACATACTATTAATAAACATACCAAAAGTGAAGTCACCATGTTAATAGGGCCAACACACCATTATTAAACATACTGAAAAGTAGGTAACCATGGTAGCAGGGCGTGAAACGCCACTGTATCTGCGTCAACTTTTTTTTCCTTCAGAATATTCAGACGTTTCAATTAAAATAATGATTATAAAACTACAGAATTCTAATGTGGATTGAGACTTTTTGATGACAGGGCTGTTCTCGACATTTCATCCCATGATGCATATCCTTTAAGCTGCAAGACCCGAGAAATACAGACACATGCTGTGATGATATGAGGAAAAATGTTCAGCAACTACAACGATGATGTATTCGTAAAGTGAACGACACTTGACTGTGTGGTCTTAAAAATCTTCTCAGCTTATTCTATGGCATACTCAGGAGCAGACCAGAGCCAAGGATTGGTACGTAAGACTTGCATCAATTAAGTGAGCTTTTGATGTTCAGTGGGGGGATTAGGTGTCGGAGAAGCCGGGCGATCTGGCAGCTATTATTGTTGGCCTTCTGTAGTCCTGGTTCCGTCTCTCTGTGGAGTCTCTGTGCCATCTTGTGTGAGGATACCGCCAAGGTAAATCAACTCTTTCGTTTGATAGAGTGGTGGTGTGATTCAGTGTCCGGTTACTGTTACAGAAATGAAGTCGAAGTATATCGAAAATGAAAAAGTGCTAGAAGCGTTAGACTGAGTTTAGCAATCTAAGCTAACTATCTTTTCAATAGTCTGTAGGTTGTTTTTTCTTTCTTCTTCTAGTTATCTAAAAAGAAAACGAAAAAAACAATGCATGCAATCTTCAGATGGTCACGTTGTTCTCATTTCCTTAAACACACACACACACACACACACACACACACACACCACACACACACACACACACACACACACACACACACACACACACACACACATAGACACACACATACACCCACCCACGCACACACATACATACACACACACACATAGACACACACATACACCCACCCACACACACACATACATAAACACATACACACACACACACACACACACACACACACACACACACACACACACACAGTGACACACCAAACAGTCTCATGGATAAGTCTCGTTTGGCGAGAGGGGGCTAACATGAGGCTTGAGCATGTGTTTGTGTTTGTGTGTGTGCGTGTGTGTGCGTGTGTGCGTGTGTGCGTGGTGTGTGTTGTGTCTGTGGTCGTGTGTCTATATACGCGCACGTGCACGTGCGCGTGTGGGTCTGTATGTGTGTGTGTTTATAATTGATAGCTTTGCGTAACACCTTATTTCCTCTCATCGGAAGGGTAGTATGCCAAATTACAGATCAAGGTCTGGTATAATAATCTAAACAGGAGTAAAAAGTAAGAAGACTAAAGGAATAATTGGACCCGGTACCTCTCGCTTCCCTAAGAGCCAAGTACTTGTCCCCTGTAGCAAGCCACCATGAAGACGAAGGTGAACATCAAAGACTTGTTGGTCTCAGAGAAAAACTGACCCAGCTAACAAGGCAAAGCAGCAAAGCCAATGAACCAAACAACAAGCTAACAAACATGCTGCGTAGAAAGATACACTGTCTTACGTAATCCTTATCTTCATCTTGTACTTCTTTTCTAACTTCTTCTTCTTCTTCTGCTTCTTATTCTTCTGCTTCTTATTCTTCTGCTTCTTATTCTTCTGCTTCTTATTCTTCTAATCCATGACCTGCGCGATTTTCTCTCTCTCTCTCTCTCTCTCTCTCTCTCTCTCTCTCTCTCTCTCTCTCTCCTCTTCTCTTCTCTTCTCTCTGTCTCTATTTCTCTCTCTCTGTCTCTATTTCTCTCTCTCTCTCTCTCTTTCTCTCTCTGTCACTCTCTC
>JAPXFY010000023.1:60443693-60471193 GCA_030674185.1 Monoplex corrugatus
AAGAGTGGGCTGAAATATTCCCGTCAGCTGTTTTTGATACTGTTCTCGTCACCGCTTTCCAGCTCTGTCATTGATGACAGTTGTTGGATTGTATATTTCGTTTCTTAAGTCCCATGGCTTTGACACAATTTCTGGTTATCTTTACACAGTTTGTTCATTTCGTCTCCATATTTCCTCTATGCTTCTTCTTGGCTTTTCATCAATCTACGGTTGTGGCGTCTTGCAAGTTTGTATCTGGTATAGCCTTCAGTTATACATGATTTCAGTCACACCTTACACACTTTGTTCTGTTTTCGGGTGGCACCTTTTATTGTGTCCTTCCACCAGGCAGCTGGTTTATATATTTTGCTCTGGCCTTTCTTGTGCTACACACTACGATAAGTGTTTTCTGGAATATTTTCCACGTTTCTTTCATTGATAGTTTTAGACAATCCATGTCACTCAACCTTTTTGTGATCTCCAGATTTACTTTCTCTCGAACCTTTTTTCCACCCAGATCTTCAATTTGATCTGGTTGACCTTCTCCTTGAGATTGTGAATGCTTTTGGTTTATATTATCTCATTGTTGTTATCACTGGGCGGTGGTCTATTATCTAGATATGTGTTTGGAATGCTCTTGAGTCTGTCACATTATTCTCCTGGTGTTTCCTTCGCGAAATTATAAAAAAAAAAGTGTACTTGGAATAAAAACGCTCAGATCATTCCATCTCTACAAGGCTTTGTGTTATGCTGGGTTTGTGTTGGAAGAAAGTGTTCGCAAGCCATAGATCACTTTCCGCCCGCAAAACCGGTTCAGTTCATATTCTTATAGCCCAGCCAACTACTAGAGCCATATCAGGATTAACACCACGTCAAAAACGACAGCCAGATCAAGTTGAAAGACAACAGTTAAAAAACATGCTTATCGTTTACCTTGCAAGTCGAAAAACCGGGAAGATCTTCACATAGTTATTGCACTCTGTCTTGCTGTCACTGTATGGGACCAGACGTGGTTTCCATAGTGATCATCGTTAACTCTATTGTGACTGCACTTGCCACAGCTGAGCTCTCCTGCTGACCTAGGTCTGCCACAGTGAAATCAGTGAGAACCGGATGCAAGTGAACTTATCCATCGATTTTAGACAAAGAAACAGGCAAAACGTAGCTGAAGCGTTCAACGGAAGTTCCCTCCACAAGGGAAGACACTGCCAACTACTAAATCATTAGCATAACAAAAGTAGAGGAAGTTATAAACCCTAGACCGTCTGTTACTATGATCGAAGTAGCCCGTCTTCAATGAGAGCTCAGCTGTTACTTCGATCGAAGAAGCCCGTCGTCAAAGAGTTAATCGATTCTCCCATAAACGTTTCCCATTACAATGAAGTCTTCTTTGTCAGGGACAGAGCTGATGGCGTCTGTCGGTCCCTCAAAACAATTTTTCGTCTTTCTCCTCCTCTGAGTAGAAATCATTTCAAGGTGCACATACTTGGATGAAATTTTGAGATGTTGTAATTTCTTCTTATTGCTTTTCTATGATTCTTTTCGAGATAAAGTCTGTTTCCAGAACATTATATGCTGTGTCAGCAGGGTGTAGGCTGAATCCAATTCTGTGTACAGATCTTGAGCTAATGTCTACACCACTCCAAGTGAGGAAGTAGTTTGCATGAATCAGTTTTCTCCCTGTTCCTTTCTTGTTTGCAGTCTCACAGATATCCACTTTTTCATGATGTCAGTTACTTGGTTAATTTATCTTTTCAAGTGGTTGTTTCTTTCTTGTTGCCTTTTCTATTTTTCTTTTACGTTTTCTGTTTTGATTCGTCTGCTGTTGATTTTTCTTTTTTTTAAATTTTCTTTAGCGATTATGTAATCCACACACACATGCGCGCGCGCACACAACACACACACACACACACACTCACTCACTCACACACACACACACGCACGCACAAACACGCACACACTATATATATATATATATATGCATATACAAATATAAAAGAATATATATGCATATACATATATATATACATATTTATGTGTATATATATGTATATATACATATGTATATATAAATATATATATATAAAATATGTATATATATTTGTGTCTATATATATATATATATATATATATATATATTATATATATATATATATATATATATATATATATATATACACGCCAACCTTCTTAAGATGAGGGCTAGATGTAAGACAGCTAATATATTATTCTGTCCTGTTGAATGACATGCGATCTTGTTCATGTTCTCGTTCTTGATTTGGATCTGTAAACCTGAGATCTTAACCTCCTCTCCACCCCTCCCAGCAAACTTTCCCATTTGCTATAAACTTGGCACCAGTGCGTTCGTTCCAGAGGAAAACTTGCAAGAAACACGTCATGATTTGCATCAAGGTTAGATGCACCGACTGATTTCATGATTCTCTTTCTTTTTTTCTTCATTTCCGTTTGCACCGGCCACCTCCGACTGTCTTTGTTTCTTTTGTCTTTGTCTTTTCATGTTCCTTTCATTTTCTTTCTTTCTTGTTCGTTTTCAAAAACTGCCTTCAAGAAAAGGAGAATGCTTCATACCAACTGGAGAAAGCTGTTTGTCTCTGCCTGCCTGCCTGCCTGCCTGCCTGCCTTGGCCTGCCTGCCTGTCTGCCTTGGCCTGCCTGTCTGCCTGCCTGCCTGCCTTGGCCTGCCTGTCTGCCTGCCTGCCAGCCTGCCTGCCTGCCAGCCTGCCTGCCTGCCTGCCTGCCTGCCTGCCTGCCTCAATATTGTATGAACAAAATTTCCTTAGCTCTTTATGGATGGAACTTTGCCAAATTGTGGTAAAAGGTGTTGTTGGCTGTTGAGTACTGACGAAAGCATAAGTATGGTTTCGGTTTCAGTTTCAGTTTCAATTTCTCAAGACGACGTCTTCGGACTCAGAACGAATTCCATATGCACTAAACGTCACAGGTGCAATGTTTATGGTGATCATGGTACAAGCCTTAAGCCTGCACATAAACCCTGAGCTGGCCATGTCCTGTGGCCCTATCTGGCTATAGTTTACCTAGTCTGTATTTTATAACTGTATTGTATCAAACCCATGAGCTGGCCAGGTTTTGTGGCCCTACCTAGCCTATAGTTTACCTAGTCTGTATTTTATAACTGTATTGTATCAACGGGAAAGCTGGAGGGAAAGAGCACCGGGTTGACCCAGGGGAGAATGCTGGACGGACTTGCAGACTGGCTGGGGATGAGGAGGGTGGGAGAGATGTTAGGGGCAACGAGAGATAGAGATGGATGGAAAGTCCATGGTCGCCAACGCCATGCGGCAGGGCAACTGATGATGATGATGATTGTATCAAACCCATGAGCTGGCCAGGTCTTGTGGCCCTACGTAGCCTATGTTTTACCTAGACTGTATTGTACATGTATAATTGTATTGTATCAGGCTACGTGCTTTTTCTTTTCTTTCTTTTTTTTTCTTTCTTACTATAAGTATGGAAGACAACGTATCAAAATCAATGTCACACCGACCACTCTCCCCACCCCACCCCCAAAAGCCTACAATCAGCACTTTCTGAGGACGACATGCAAACATTTTCTTCAGAAACTGCTGCCAATACTTACGATCCATTTTCACTAATTTCGCAGTGTTCCATTGACCTCAAAGCATGTCAAGCAATATTTCAATTCTGAGGATGGTGGGGGTGGGTGGGTGGTGGTTCAAGGTCACAGTGACCTACAGAAATACCAAATCTCGATTTTCAGGGATAGTAATGATAACGATGATGATGATTAAAATGGCTGGACAATATCTTGTGCATTAAGGCTAAATGCATTGACTTAAATGATAGAAAAAGAATGGCGAGAAATAGCACTTTCTCTTCTTCCTTATAGGAAATTTGATACGTCGGTTAGCCCATAACTGTAAATCTTCGGTTAGGCCATAACAGTAAATTTCCTTTCGTTCCTTGGTGAACAAAGAAAGAGGAACAGTACACATCCAAAATCATTCCGCGACAATTATCTATGTAGACAGAAATGTCTTTTGCCATTCAAATGCGCACAGGCCTTAGGTTTACATTTACTTTCTTTTGTTTGTATTTGTTTCGGTTTCGGTTTTGGGGTTTCGATTCTCGGGTTTCGATTCTCGGGTTTCGGTTTTCGGGTTTCGGATTTTCGGGTTTCCGCGTTTTCGGTTTCCAGGTTTTGGGGTTTCGGTATTTAGGGTTTTCGGGTTTCGAGTTTTGTGGATTTTCGGGTTTCAGGTTTTGGGGTTTTCAGGTTTCGGGTTTTTGGATTTTCTGGTTTCGGATTTTTGTTTTTTCAGCTACCCTGGTATAAAACATTGGCGAGATAGGCCAATTTCCCGAATCACTCTCCTTGAAGGCCAGTTAGCCTTCTTGCCTTCTAAAATCTTACCTACAGAAACCAAAGCCAGACTGGTCAACGTATTCTTCGTTCCCACCAGCACCTATCAGTACCACAGACCTGAACTATGAACAAAGCTCTGGAAAGAAAACTGACAACTTGTGAGATGAACTGTCTCCAGCGAGTAGTTGTCAAAACCACAAAGGACCAGGTCAAAAACGATGACATCAGACAGATGGTTGGGTGCTACACTTATCAACCAGTACACAGCCCATCAAAGCATGATGTGGTTTGGTTACCTGACAAGAATGCCAGTCACCAGCCACGCCTCATCTCATCATCATGTGCCCTGCCGGCCGCGTGGCGTTGGCCCTCCACACGAATCCATCCCTTGTTGCTGCAAATACATCTCCCACCCTCTCTGTCCACAGCCACGCCATCCTGAAAGTCCGTCCAATTATTTTCTCCCTCGGTCTACATGGTGTTCCTTTCCTCCAGCTTTCCTCTTGTGACCAGGTGCTCCAATTTCTCTTTCCACATAAAATGTTCTGTAAATGTTGCTTGTATTTTTCATAATCTTTATTAATGATCTTTTTTGTGTCTGCCTCATACAAGACTGTCTCGTTTGTTTTCTTTGCTGTCCATGCAACTCTCAACATTCTTCTTAGAAAGCACATTTCAGTTGCCTCAATTTTGTTCTGACTTTGCGTGTAAACCTCCACGCTTCATAACCGTACAACAGTATTGGTTCTATATAACATTCAAGAACTCTCTTCCTGGTGTTAATTGATAGGCATTTGTAGGTAAGAATGCTTGTCATCTTCTTGAATGCTGTTTTGGCTTGGCTGATTGTGCTGCTATTTCTGATATGCATCTGCTGTCTGGTGAGATGATCGTTTCCAGATATTTAAAGGTATCAATCTGTCTCAGTGTTATGCTATTTGCTGTTATTTTGCATGAGGGTATTTCGTGTTTCTTACTGATTACCATGACGTCAGTCATCTTGCTGTTTAGCTTCAGGCCTTATTTTTGCTTTTTATTTCTATTATATTCACAATAATTTGTAGGTCTTTTTCATTTTCTGCAGTCGACAAGGTGTCATCTGCACAACGAATATTTCATTTTTCCTCCGACCTTTATCCCAGGGTATTCCAGGTTTCTCATGATAGTTTAGCTGTAAACTGAAAAAAATCAGGCGATAGAAAACAACCCTGCCTATCCCCTCTTTTGATATTTTGGAAATAATTTCATAGAATTTTTCTATTCTCATTGCTGCTGTTTGTTTCCAATACATATTTCTGATTATTCTTAGGTCTTTGCCATCAATATGGAGCCTTTGCAAGCCTACAACACTAAATACCGAGGCTTCAGATCCAGAGAGGAAGACCTCACCGGCGGTGAATTGACGGAGTCTCAGACACACACTCTGCACCCACACAACAGGACGCTCCTCCAGGTCTCCCGACTTGCCGCAGCTCGTCAACTTCATCTCCAAGTAATATCCTTCCGGTTGAATTGGCAAGATGAAAGAAGAAAAGAAGTCACTGTGTGGCTTTGTTCCGGGATTTCTCATCTCCCCACCTTGCAAATCGCTTGTCTTAACAAGGTAACTGATGACTGGGTCCGAATGGGTCATGCAGCGCATGGACAAGCCCCCCATGGCTTGATGAAATGACTATCGTGTGGCGTCGGGAGCTTGGCAGGTGACTGTCTGGAGAGAGGTAAAGCACTGATGCTCTGGGCCCCACCTCAGGTGTTTTTTTTTATTATTCTTTACCGGGTTAACTTAACAAAAGTCTTTTGTTATACTGAATGTGTACTCCATATTTGGCATTAGGAAAGAAAGAAAGAAAAAGAGAAAAAGAAAAAGAGAAAGAGAAAGAAAGAAAACAGATTTCTTGATGTCAGCTCAAATATTCATGCTTAAAATCTTCCACTTCCCTCCACACACACACACACACACACACACACACACACACACACACACACACACACACACACACACACACACACACACACACACACACACACACACACACAAACTGCACACGAGCACACTCAAACAAACAAACAAACAAACGCACACACACTTCCACACGAGCGCACTCAACCACACACACACACACACACACACACACACACACACACACACACACACACACACACACACACACACACACACACACACACACACATAACTTTGTTTAGTATCCTATTATGTGTAGATTCGAAATCTGCATTACAATCCTTAGAATGTTGCGAACATAAAGTAAATAGTTCGTTAATATTTGAGATAAAATTTCTAATTCATTGTTTAATAACAAATAATACACAGGTTACTTTTTGTTGGATCCCATCACACTGTGGTATCCTTTTTAACGATCGGGTCGACAGAATAGCAAAAAATGCAGCACTTAATAGGGCTGACAGTACTAAACTTGATTTACCACTCTCTGAACATGAAATGAATGCTATATTAGAAAACAAAGTAAAAGCGCAATGTGACCTTCGCCCCTTCTCGGTAAATTACCAGGGTTTTACAAGACAAGAGATAACTTTAGCTTACAGATTAACTCATCAAATGTATCTGTGGTGATTTTATAACAGTTGATCACCTTTTGTGTTGTCAGCGAATGCGACCTTATTTCCCTGCGTCATTTACAAACTTAAAACAGAAACATACTGATTTCACTCTGTATTTACACATTGCTAGACGTTTACTGCACAGTCCTGTAGGTCGTTTCCTTTGATTCAGCCCAACTGTTTTATACCTGTAACTCCCACACAGCCCCGAGAAATCCGATGAAGCCTGACTGATATAATGTTCTGATTGTTTTTCTTTTGTTCATTAATTTGTTTGATGTTACATTAATTGTTATCTTAATTGATACAATGCCTTCATGATTACATAGATTTTCATTCCTTACGCACCTTTTTTTTTTTTTTTTTTTCCGTCTAAAAGCACATATACTACACGTCATTATTGAAGGGCCAGGAACGTTTTTGGGTCAATTTTTGAAAGGAGAAATAACCTATTTTCTCTTACTCTTTTCTCCAATTCGTTGCCGTAACTGAATGGATAAGAGCTCAGACAACATTGCAGTTTCCTTTTGGCACGTGTTTGGGGATTTGCCGATTTGCAATGGGCGGCCCAAGGAAGACAATTTCCACACGAAATTGTCGAATCTTCAGCAGGGTCTCTCTGACGACGCAGGCAAGGTAGCGACAAAATTCGCTTTGCACGTGCAAGGCAAGCCCTTTTTGAACACTACTCCAGCCAAAGTTGCCCGCAGACGAGGATAAAAAGGACCCGTTCTTGGTTCGTTTTAACCATGCTTGCAAGACGACGGATGACGGATGAGCAGCGGGGGAGAGCCCTCGCTCTGCTTGATGAAGGCCTAGCGCAGAGGGAAGTTGCTAGACGACTTGAAGTGTCGCATTCCACAATCCAGAGACTGCTGGAGCGCTTCAATGAGACTGGAGCAGTCCAGGAAAGGCGTCACACGGGTCGACCCAGAGTAACGACAAGACAGCAAGACCGCTACCTTGCCCTCTCCGTCCTGAGGGAAAGGGCATCCACTGCGGTGACCTTGAGGGGTCAGCTGAGGGACGCAACAGGTGCTAACATCAGCTGCAGCACGGTGAGAAGACGGCTACATGAGGCAAACTTGAGGTCACGGAGACCGGCCGTCCGACCCGTGCTGTCACCGGTCAACAGAGTGCGCCGCATGACCTGGGCCAGGGAGCACGTGACCTGGACAAGGCAACAGTGGGCCCGGGTCTTGTTTTCGGATGAGTCCAGGTTCACCCTGACCTTTAACGATGGCTGGGCTCGGGTGTGGCGACGTCAAGGGGAGAGGTTCGCTGACGCCACTGTCCAAGAGCATAACCAGTACGGCGGCGGGTCGGTGATGGTGTGGGGTGGCATGAGCCGTGGTACCCGGACCCCCCTGCTCCCCATTGACGGCATCCTGAACGGGGTCCGGTCCCGGGACGAGGTTCTGGCGGCCGTGGCACTGCCTGCGCTTGTGGACCTTGGTCAAGGCGCCATCTTCCAGGACGACAATGCACCTGCGCATCGAGCACGCCTTGTGACCGACTTCCTGGAGCAGCATGAAGTCGTCCGTATGGCCTGGCCAGCGTGCTCACCTGACCTGAACCCAATTGAACACCTCTGGGATGTGCTCGGGAGGCGCATCAGGGACAACCACCCCCCACCGGGCACCCTGGCCAGGCTGGTCGACATCCTGCAGATCGAGTGGGCGGCCATCCCTCAGGACACACTCCGTACCTTTGTGGGGTCGATGCATCGGCGCTGTGAAGCATGCATCCAGGCTCGGGGCGGACACACGCGATATTGAAAACAGATTGGCCAAATCTGACACTTTCTGTTTTTTGAAAAGGGGGGGATGTTCCTTTAAATGCATGTGCTGTTCACTAATGGGTCATTGTGCTAATTTCTTTTTCCAAAACAGGTGTGGAAATGATGAAATAAAACATAGAATCAATTCTATACATTGTCAATTATTTCAACTTAAAATTAGAGAGGAAGGAAGAAGTGGCCCTTAAATTATGATTAGGAGTATATGTGAATAGACGTTAAAAGAAATAACGAACGAACACACAGACACACACAGAGCCCTTCCAGCAGAGGACATAAAGTCACGTTCTTGTTTTCTAGCGCGCGCGCGCACACACACACACACACACACACACACACACACACACACACACACACACACACGCATACACACACACACACTTTCTCTATTTCTCTCTCTCTGCGTCTCTGTCTCTCTCCCAGTCTCTCTCTCTCCCTCCCTCTCTCTCTCTCTCCCCATCTCCCCCTCTCTCTCCCTCCCTCTCCCTCCATCTCCCTCTTCCCCTCTCTTCCCTCTCTCTCTATCCCTCTCCCTCCCTCTCCTTCTCTCTCTCTCTCTTGCACACTAGCGCACTCAAACACGCACACAGCCAAACCAGCCCTTCCCGCAGATGATATAAAATCATGTTCTCGTTTTCTAGCACAGGAAATGTTCAGAAGTGCACAATCTACATTAATCAAACAAGCCAGACAGGCCAACGACTAATCCAATCTATCAAGTGTTTGCGGAGTCAGCACCTTTACTCCGGGCTTATCTCCCTTCCCCTTTAACAGACGGAAGTGCGGTGTCTATTACCTCTCCTTCCTTTCTGACTCCTCGTCCCTGAATTTGTTTTAGCGTAATTTCATTCATATTCTTCGTAAGGATCTAAGCGAGAAAGCAAGAAGAAGGAAAAAAAATGTGTGTGTGTGTGAGTGAGTGAGTGAGTGAGTGAGTGAGTGAGTGAGTGAGTGAGTGAGTGAGTGAGTGAGTGAGTGAGTGAGTGAGTGTGTGTGTGTGTGTGTGTGTGTGTGTGTGTGTGTGTGTGTGTGTGTGTGTGTGTGTGTGTAAGACAGAGAAAGACAAAGAGAGAGAGAGAGACAAAAAGACAGACAGATAAACAAAGAAAGAGCAAACAAAAACAAGTATTCATTTACGAAGGTAGTAAGTTGTAAACAGAATTTTGTTTTTTTACATCAAGTTGTCTCCTACACATGTGGTGTACACTAGTACAGATAAATCACAATACCTAAAAACAAAATGAATCCAAACAGGTTTTTTCCTTAAACAACGAGAGAGAGAGAGAGAGAGAGAGAGAGAGAGAGAGAGAGAGAGAGAGTGAGTGAGAGAGAGACAGACAGACAGAGAGAGAGACAGACAGACAAAGACAGACAGCGAGACAGAGACAGAGAGAGACAGAGACAAACAGACAGAGACAGAGAGCCAGACAGAGCCAGACTGACCAACCGCAAAATTGATACAAGGCAATAATATTCAAAATGCTGAATGGGGGAAGAGGAGATATCTATCTAACTGGAGAAAGAATGTTAATGGAATAAATGATTGATAGATTAACTGCTATGTTATTGTATTCTAAGCTGTTAATCAAACTGGAGAAGGAATGTTAATGGAATAAATGATTGATATATTAACTGTTATCTTGTATTCTTAGCTGTTAACCTTTTTTTTTACAAATGGGAGTCACGTGAGGAGATGAGGGTGTTATATATTTCTTTCGTATAACGGATACCAAATTAGCAAAGTCAGTCACATGACCGGGCAACTGCTCCAAGGTGACTCCTGTGTTTCACATTTCCCCCATTTTTATCCCCCCTCCCTCCTGCATGCCCTACTTCCCTTTTCACCACCCCTGAGTTAGGGTTCTTGATGCCCTCTCCCCTTCGGGAGATTCTTTCCCTTGGACCCACCGACCTTTCCATGGATTCTGTTTGTCCCTCTCCCTCTCCTGTTGAATTCCGCGTAAGTTTTGTTCCTGTGGTCTCTCTAATTGTTTTAATCCAGAAATCCCTCTTATACATCCACCATCTTCCTCCCCTCCTTCGCATAAGAGTTCCTCCGCCCCCTTTCCCTCCTTCACTCTCCGAGTTTCCTTTAGTTGGTCATCTTTTTGGCTCTACCAGTCTCCCTCCCCCATAAGTTTCTTTCCTTTGGTTCTTCCTAGAGTTCTGTCCCACTTGTGTTCTGCTTCCCTCCCTTTGGTGCCTCCAGAGTTCCGTTTCCTTGGTCCCTTCAGAGTTTTATGCCCTTGTGCCCATTTTTTTTTATTCCTCATACATCCTCCCTCTCCTCCCCTGTCCCACATATCCCTTTCACTTGACCCACCATATACATTATATTCCAACCCTTGTTCCCTTTTGTCTTCTCCATATTTCCAAGCCCCTCCCGTATTCCTCCACCACCACCCCAAGTTCCCGTCCCCCTCCTTTACACCTCCTCCCCATGGTGCCCCCTTTCAAGCAGTTCTTCCTTTTGGTCTATCGAAAGTTGTTTCCCGTATTACTCAAAAGTTCCCTCCCCTTTGATCCACCTAAATTCCGTCCCCCTTGGCTCTTTCTTATGTATCCCCCTCCTTCCCAACCAAAAAGTTCTTTCACTGGTTCCCCAGAATTTCTTGCTCTTAGTCCACACACCTGAGTTCCATCCCTTTTGTCCCCTCATCTGAGTTCACTCCCTTCGGTTCCCCCCCATCCTTCACCCAAAATGATCTGCGCTTGGTTCCTTCCTGAAGTTCCCTCCCCTTCTTCCCTTCCCGTGCACCTGAATTTCTCTCCCCTTGTTCCCTTCCCGTCCCTCTCACGTTCCCTCCCCTTGTTCCCTTCTTGTGACCCTGAAGTTCCCTCCCCTCGTTCCCTTCCCGTCCCCCTTGAAGTTCCTTCCCTTTGTTCCCTGCTCACCCCCCTGGAGTTTTCTCCCTTTTTCCCTTCTTGTCCGTCTGACATTCCCTCCCTTTTTTCCTTCCCGTGCCCCTCAAGTTTCTTCCTCTTTTTCCCTTCTCGTTCCCCTGAAGTTCCCATCCCCTTGTTCCTTCCCCGAAACCATGAAGTTCCCTCCCCTTGTCCCTCCCGTCCTCGTGAAGTTCCCTCCTTGTTTCGTTCCAGTGCCCCTGAAGTTCACTCCCCTTGTTCTCTTCCCCTCCGCACAGAAGTTCCCTCCCCTTTGTCACTTCCCGTCCCCCTTAAGTTCCCTTCCCTTTGTTCTCTTCCCGTGCCCCTGAAATTCCCGCCCCTCGTTTCTTACCTGTGCCCCTGACGTTCCCTCTGTTCCATTCCCGTGCCCCTGAAAATCCCTCCACTTGTTTCCCTTCCCCTCCCTTTGTTCCCTTCACGTCCCCCTGAAGTTTCCTGCCCTTGTTCCCTCTTGTGCCCCTGAAGTTCACTCCCATTGTTCCTTTCCCGTGTCCTTGAAATTCCCTCCCCTTATTCCCTTACCTTGTTTTCCTTTCTATCCCTAAGAAGTTTCCTCCCTTTGTTCCTTCCCATGAATCTTAAGTTCCCTCCCTTTGTTCCCATCCCGTCCCCCTTAAGTTTCCTCCCCTTGTTCCCTTCCTGCCCCCATGAAGTTTCCTCCCTTTGTTCCCTTCCTGTCACCAAAAATTCCCTCCCCATGTCACACCTTCCTGTCTCTCCGAAGTTCTCTCCCTTCGTTCCTTCCCTTGCCTGTGAAGTTCCCTCCCCTTGTATCCTTCCCATGCTTCTGATTGTGTCCCCCGAGTTCCCCCTCCCTTGAGTTCCCCCTCTCTTTGTTCCCCTCCCGCCCCCCTGAAGTTCCCCTCCCTTTGTTCCCTTTCCCGTGACCGTAACATTCCCTCCCCTTGTTCCCTTCCCATCCCCCTAAAAAATTCATTCCCTCCCATCAGTTTTCCTTAAAATTCTCTCTCATTGTTCTTCCAGAACTTTCTTAGATTTGTTCCAAGGTTTCCTCCCGTTGAAGTTCCCCCAAAGTTCCCTTCCCTCTCCCATTGCCTTCCAACGGAATTCCCTCCCACTGGTTTCCTACTCCCCAAGTCCAATCCCCTCCCCCCCCCCCCATTCCCGTCGTTCCCTTCCCCCATTGCTATTCCCTGTGATCCTTCTTTACAGTTCTTTCCCCTTGGTCCTCTTTGTCATCTTGGTTTCTCTGGAGTTCCCTAAATTTAGTTTTCCCCTCTCTCTCTCTCTCTCTCTACCACTTGTGTCCGCTCAGAGTTCCCTCCCCTTGGGCCCCCTAAGTTACCTCTCCTTTGTCTTCTGTTACTTTATCTTGGTTCCCTAAGTTCTCTCTCACTTGTCGGCTTCACCTTCCCTCTTGGTTCCCATCCCATTCCATCTTACTGTTTTACTTACCTTGTTGTCTTTGATCTTGTTCTTGCTCTTCTTCTTGCTGCTCTTAGTTCTTCCAGCCAGTGTTTTGATTCTTCCAACCAGTGTTCATTTCCTTGACCTTTCTTGTGTTCTTGTTTATTTCCCTTTCAGCCTCTGTTTGGACCAATCATGGCAACACAGACCTCTTCGTCACTACATCTGGCGTCCTCCAAGGTGACAGTTGTCTCCATATCTGTTTATCACTGTTCTAGAGATCACGTCCTTCGAAAGACTTTGCACGACGACGATGGTTTTATCCTGATAGAGAGACGGAGCTCTCGACATCCATCAATAAAGATCAGCGCCTTGGCTAATGCCGACGATATCGCTCTGGTCTGCAAATCGGCTGACACTGTAGAGAGAGTTCTTCAAAATCTCGAAAGGAATGCGTCAGCCGTTGGTCTCAAAATCAACCACGGCGAAACGAAAGTCATGCACGTCGGCCACGACACCATTCCCCGTCGAATCTTTTTCCAGTCCGGCGAGGTGGTTCAGACATGCGAGCAGTTCAGTTACCTCGGAAATGACACCTCGTCTCCAAGTTCAGTGGTAGACGAACGCTTCAACAAAGCATGGGCAGCGATGAACAAATTGAAGCCGATTTTCAGCTCGAAGGCCGATGACCAGATCAAGATCAGACTTTTCAAGGCAGCGGTACAGAGCATCATATGCTAGGTCTCGAGTCCATACCTGTGACCGAAACTCTCTCGAAATTGATCGACTCTTCTCATCGGCGTATGATCCGCTCGGCACCCGGCACCTACTGGCCAGAGAAAATCTCCACAAGGCGCTTTACTCTCGGACTAAGCTCTCACCCTTGAGCAAGATGCTTCGAAAACGGCGACTGAGACTGATCGTGCACAGACTTTGAATGCAGACAAGATGTCCCACTGCCCTGGGTGACAATTTCATTGTCTGCCAACCTCAGCGACCGTGTCAACCTTCGACGTGGACAAGTCAGAACCCTGATTCTGAAAGCTGACGTTACAAATGATCTTGACCACCTCGGCGTTTCCCCAGCAATTGTCAAGAACATGAACAGCATCCAATTTTCACAGTTGATTTTCTTTCTAATTTGCTGAACGTTAAATATAATATATATATTGTTCGTGATCTGTTGCCTTTTTTCTGTTTCTTCGAACGTTGTTGATTTTTTCGTTGAAGATTCTGTCTGAGAAACAAGTAGTTAATCGAATTGCTATAAACTATGGAAATGAAAGTTTGACATCCCAGTGCAAATGAGAGAGAGAGAGATCCCAGTCAGAACTGAACAACAGCGAAAACCAATACAACAAAAAGGGAGGACAATTAACAGAGCCACAACCCATGAAACCCGTAAGATAATCCTTGTCCTCAATGAACTTAAGTTTCCACCGAAGAAACCGAAAACAAGGAAGTTCCCTCCATGGTCTGGATGGAGTCAGAACTGAGATACTGGCCTACTTTTGCAATGCAATAGTATGCAATAACAGTCCTAAATGAAATTCATGACACCGGAAGAATCAAGATACGTCAAAATCAATTTTCATTGCACTGCCAAAGAAAACAGGGGTTATAGAATGCCAACTCCATCGCACAATCAGTTTGACGAGTCGAGTTCATATTGCTTATAGCCCAGCCAACTACTAGAGCCATATCAGGGCTACTACCACCTCAAAAACGACAACCAGTTTTAAGATAAAAGACATTTAAAAACCATGCTCACCTTTAACTTGCAAGTATAAAATGCAATTAAAGAAAACCATACTCACACGTAAAATCACATCAGGTGAAATCTCTTGATCTCTTGTAAAAACTGGAAAATTGCATCAGGAGGGATGTCTCGGAAGAGGTTCTTTAAGGAGTCCGCCGTGTAGTGCTTTAATCTTACAAACAGCAGCAATGAGAATAGAAAACGACATAAGCCCTCCCAAAATATCAAAAGAGGGGTTAGGCGGGGATGCGTTCTTTCACCACATTTTTCATTTTACAGTGAAACAATCGTGAGGCACCCAGAAGAATGCCTTGGAATAAAGATTGGAGGAAAATGATAATCTTAGGTACGCAGATGACATGTCTATTTGCAGAAAATGAAAAAGACCTACAAAATCTTGTGAATATAACAGAAATAGAAAGCAGAAATAAAGGGCTAGAGCAAAATAGCAAGATGACTGAAGTCATGGTAATCGGTAAAAACAAGAAATCCCCTCGTGCAAAATAACAGCAAATGGCACAACACTGAGACACGTTGACAGGTTTAAATATCTGGGAACGGTCATCTCACATCAGAAATAGAATTGGCCAAGCTGAAACCGCATTCAAGAAGTCGAAAAGTGTTCTTACCAACAAATGTCTGTCAATCAATATCGGGAAGAGAGTACCTGAGTGTTACGTAGAGCCAATACTGTTGTAGGGTTGTGAAGAGTGGACAGTCAACACACAAGGTCATAACAAGATTAGGGCAACTGAAATGTGGTTTCTAAGAAGAATGCTGAGAGTTCCATGGACAGCAAAGAAAACAAACGAGACAGTCTTGAAGGAAGCAGACACAAGAAGACCATGAACAAAGATTAGGAACAGACAAGCAGCATCTATATGACATATGAGGGAAGGGGAATTAAAGCACCTGGTCACAACAGAAAAGCTGGAGGGAAAGAACACCAGGTAGACTCAGGAAGAAAATATTGGACGGACTTGCAGGGTGGCTGAAGACAGAGAGGGCGGGAATTGTACTTGCAGCGACAAAGGATAGATTCGTGTGGAGGGCCATGGTCGCCAACACCATGCGGCAGGGCATATGATGAGTCACAACAGGAAAGTTGGAGGGGAAAAGGGTTTAGGTTTGGAGTTGGGATTGGGTTTTTTTGGGATGGGTCGGGTCTGATCTCGTCTCGTCTGGTTTGGTTCTGTCTTCCCTCCCATCTCCTTACTGCAACACTTCCCTGGGGTTGATCTGCAGGGCTACTGGATTTTAATGTGCCTTCTTTTCTTTGCTTATGTCAGGTGGTCTTCGTATGATCCAAAGTGCTTCTTAATGGTTGGCACACTTGTTCTTTGGTGATATGATTAGTATATCTGATGTTTAGTTTCTGGTTGGCTGGCTGGCTGGCTGGTGCCTGGCTGGCTGGCTGGCTGGTCATTTCTTTCCTTGGTCGTTTATCGTCCTATATTGTTTGAACTTCCGTTTTGTGTATATTTCTTCCTTTTCTTCTTACTTTTTGTTTCTTCTTTTCTTTAGCTTTTCTTTCTTGTTTAGTTTTTGTTTTTCTTTTTTCTTCTTTTGTAAGTTTCTTCCTTTGTCTCTTCTTTGTTTCTTTTTTCTTTGTTGCTTTTTGTTTTCTTTAAAAAAAAAAAATTCTCGTTTTCCCCTTTGTTTTCCACTATATGTGTACGTTTTCTATTTCTCTGTCGCTTTTTTTATGTCGGCTTCATCCTATTTTTGAAGATTTGTTTTCATCGTTGTATCCGTTTCGCTTCGTTTTTCGTTTTTCTTTTCTTTAGTTTCCCTTCTTTTTTTTCGTCTCTTCCTCGTTCATTTCTTCTCATCCATGATTTTTCTATTCTTTGTTTTTTTCTTTGTTTCTTCTCTTCCTTGTTTCTTCTATACTTTTTTTCATGTATCACTTGTTGGTTTCTTCTTTTCCTTGTTTGTTTCTTCTTTCCTTTGTTTCTTAGAGCATCTGGTCACAACAGGAAAGTTAGAGGGAAAGAGAGCACCAGGTAGACCCGAGAAAAAGTACTGGACGGATTTGCAGAGTGGCTGAGGACAGAGAGGGTGGAAGATGTGCTTGCGGCAACAAGGGATAGATGCGTATGGAAGGCCATGATCGCCAACGCCATGTGGCAGGATGCTTGATGATGATGATGATGATGATGATTCTGTGTATGTTTTTTCTCTTCGTTGGTCGTTTCTTCATTCTCTTGTCTGCTTCTTTTCTTTGTTCTTATTGTTTACTTTTTGGTTTCTTCTTTTCACGCTTTGCTTGTTCTTTTCTTTGTTTCTTCAAGTCTATGTTTCGTCTCTTCGTTGTTTCTTCTTTTTCTTATCCGCTTTTTTTTCTTTGTTGTTGTTTGCTTGTATTTTTCTTTATTTTTTCTTTGCATGCTTTGTTCATTTGCTTGTTTGTTTCTCTTTTCCTTTTTCGTTTCTTCTTTACCTTGTTCGTTTCTTCTTTTCCTTGTCCGTTTCTTATTTCCTTGTTCGTTTCTTCTTTTCTTATTTCTTTTCCTTGTTTCGTCATTTTATTATTACCTTCCTCTTTGTTTTTTCTTGTTTGTTTATTCATTCTTGTCTTTGTTTCTTCTTTTCCTTGTTCGTTACTATCTTTTTTTTTTTTGGGGGGGGGGGGGGTCCTCTTTTCCCTGTTTCTTTCTTCCATTCTTTGTTTCTTCCTTTGTGTATCCTTTGCTTATTTCTGCTAGACATCTATTACCAGTTTGCTTTTTCTATCTTTGTTTCTTCTTTTGTTAACTCGATTCTTCTTTTTTTTTTTTTTTCCCTTCTTTTTTTTCTTTCTTTCTCCTTTTTTCCTTTTGTTTTCTGTCTTCCTATTTTTTCTTTTTCTTTTTTTCTTCTTTTCTTTGTTTCATCCTTTCTACTTTTCCTTGTTTTTTCTCTTTTCTTCACTTTTCTTCTTTTCTTTGCTTGTCTCTTCTTTTCCTTGTTGATTCTTTTCTTCGCTTGTTTCTTACTTTTCCCCCCTTGTTTCTGTTCTTTGCTTGTTTCTTCTCTCCGTTTCTTTTTCTTTTCTTCCTTCTTTTCCTTGCTCGCTTCTTTTCTTTGTTTACTTTTTCATTTGTTTCATCCTTTGCTTTTTTCTACTGTTCCTTGTTTACATCTTTTTTTCTTTATTTCTTCTTTACTTTATTGGATTCTTTATTTCTGTGTTTGTTTCTTCTTTTCTCTTTTTCCTTTTCTCTTCTTTTCCGAGTTTCTTTTTCTTCGTTTTCTCTTTCCTTTTATTTTTTCTGTGCTTTATCTTTCCTTCGTTTCTACTTTTCCTTCTTTGTTTCTTCTTTTCCTCGTTTCTTTCTTCTTTTCCTTGTTTATTTTTCCTAGTTTTTTTTTTCTTGTTTTTTTTTCCTTGTTTGTTCTTTTTTCCTTGTTTGTTCATTTCCGTGCTTGTTTCTTCTTTTCATTGTTTCTTCTTTTCCCTGTTTGTTTTTTTCCTTGCTTGTTTCTTCTTTTCACTGCTTCTTTTCCATGCCTCTTCTTTTCACTGTTTCTTCTTTTCCATGCTTGTTTCTTTCTTTCCATGCTTGTTTCTTCTTTGTTTCTTGTTTTCCTTGTTCTTTTCCATGCTTGTTTCTTCTATTCCATGCTTGTTTCTTTTTTTTCCATGCTTGTTTCTTCTTTGTTTCTTGTTTTCCTTGTTCTTTTCCATGCTTGTTTCTTCTTTTCCATGCTTGTTTTTTTTTCTTTTCCATGCTTGTTTCTTCTTTGTTTCTTCTTTTCCTTGCTTGTTTCTTCTTTGTTTCTTCTTTTCCTTGCTTGTTTCTTCTTTTCCATGCTTGTTTTTTCTTTGTTTCTTCTTTTCCTTGCTTGTTTCTTCTTTTCCATGCTTGTTTCTTCTTTTCCATGCTTGTTTCTCTTTTTTCTTCGTTTCCATGCTTGTTTCTTCTTTTTCTTGCATGTTTCTTCTTTTCCATGCTTGTTTCTTCTTTTTCTTGCTTGTTTCTTCTTTTCCATGCTTGTTTCTTCTTTTCCATGCTTGTTTCTTCTTTTCCATGCTTGTTTCTTCTTTTCCTTGCTTGTTTCTTCTTTTACATGCTTGTTTCTTCTTTTCCATGCTTGTTTCTTCTTTTCCTTGCTTGTTTCTTCCTTTCCATGCTTGTTTCTTCTTTTCCATGCTTGTTTCTTCTTTTCCATGCTTGTTTCTTCTTTTCCATGCTTGTTTCTTCTTTTCCTTGCTTGTTTCTTCTTTTCCATGCTTGTTTCTTCTTTTCCATGCTTGTTTCTTCTTTTCCATGCTTGTTTCTTCTTTTTTCCTTGCTTGTTTCTTCTTTTCCTTGTTTGTTTCTTCTTTTCCATGCTTGTTTCTTCTTTTCCATGCTTGTTTCTTCTTTTCCTTGTTTGTTTCTTCTTTTCCTTGCTTGTTTCTTCTTTTCCTTGTTTGTTTCTTCTTTTCCTTGTTTGTTTCTTCTTTTCCTTGCTTGTTTCTTCTTTTCCTTGTTTGTTTCTTCTTTTCCTTGTTTGTTTCTTCTTTTCCACGCTTGTTTCTTCTTTTCCATGCTTGTTTCTTCTTTTCCATGCTTGTTTCTTCTTTTCCTTGCTTGTTTCTTCTTTTCCATGCTTGTTTCTTCTTTTCCTTGTTTGTTTCTTCTTTTCCTTGTTTGTTTCTTCTTTTCCTTGTTTGTTTCTTCTTTTCCACGCTTGTTTCTTCTTTTCCTTGTTTGTTTCTTCTTTTCCTTGTTTGTTTCTTCTTTTCCATGCTTGTTTCTTCTTTTCCTTGTTTGTTTCTTCTTTTCCTTGTTTGTTTCTTCTTTTCCTTGTTTGTTTCTTCTTTTCCATGCTTGTTTCTTCTTTTCCATGCTTGTTTCTTCTTTTCCATGCTTGTTTCTTCTTTTCCATGCTTGTTTCTTCTTTTCCTTGTTTGTTTCTTCTTTTCCACGCTTGTTTCTTCTTTTCCACGCTTGTTTCTTCTTTTCCTTGTTTGTTTCTTCTTTTCCATGCTTGTTTCTTCTTTTCCTTGCTTGTTTCTTCTTTTCCTTGTTTGTTTCTTCTTTTCCATGCTTGTTTCTTCTTTTCCTTGCTTGTTTCTTCTTTTCCATGCTTGTTTCTTCTTTTCCTTGCTTGTTTCTTCTTTTCCTTGCTTGTTTCTTCTTTTCCTTGCTTGTTTCTTCTTTTCCATGTTTGTTTCTTCTTTTCCTTGCTTGTTTCTTCTTTTCCATGCTTGTTTCTTCTTTTCCATGCTTGTTTCTTCTTTTCCTTGTTTGTTTCTTCTCTTCCATGTTTGTTTCTTCTTTTCCTTGCTTGTTTCTTCTCTTCCATGTTTGTTTCTTCTTTTCCTTGCTTGTTTCTTCTTTTCCATGCTTGTTTCTTCTTTTCCACGCTTGTTTCTTCTTTTCCATGCTTGTTTCTTCTTTTCCTTGTTTGTTTCTTCTCTTCCATGTTTGTTTCTTCTTTTCCTTGCTTGTTTCTTCTCTTCCATGCTTGTTTCTTCTTTTCCTTGCTTGTTTCTTCTTTTCCTTGTTTGTTTCTTCTCTTCCATGTTTGTTTCTTCTTTTCCTTGCTTGTTTCTTCTTTTCCATGTTTGTTTCTCTTTTTCGTTTTCTTCCTTGCTTGTTTCTTCTTGTTTCTTAGTTTGTTTCTTCTTTTCTTTACTTATTTCCTCTTTTCCTTTATCTTTGTTAGTTTCTTCTTTTCCTTGGTTTCTTCTTTTCCTTGGTTTCTTCTTTTTACTGTTTCTTCTTTGTTGGTTTCTTCTTTTGTTTGTTGGTTCCTTCTTTTTACTGTTTCTTCTTTTGCTCGTTTTTTTCTTTTGCTTGTTGATTTCTTGTTTTGCTTGGTTTCTTGTTTTTACTGTTTCTTCTTTTGCTTGTTGGTTTCTTCTTTTTACTGTTTCTTCTTTTGCTTGTTGGTTTCTTCTTTTTACTGTTTTTGTTCTTTTCCTTGCTTGTTTCTTTTTTCCTTGCTTGTTTCTTTTTTTTTCTTCTTTTCCTTGTTCGTTTCATTTTTTTTCTTTTTTTTTTTCTTTTCCTTGTTAGTTCCATTTCCTTGCCTTTTTTCTTTTCTTTGTTTTTCTTCGTTTCTTCAATTCGTATTTTCTTATTTGCTTTGTTTTTTCTTTTCCTTGCTTCATTCTTTTCCTTTTGTTTTTTGTTGTTTCTTTTCCTTGCTCGTTTCTTCTTTTCTTTGCTTTTTGCTGTTTTTTTCGCGTTTCTTCTTTGCTTTGTTTCTTTTCATCGTTTTTTCTTTTCCTTGCTTCGTTTTTCCTTTGTTTCTTCTTTGTGTTTCTTGTTTCTTCCTTTCCTCGTTTGTTTCTTCCTTTCATTGCTTGTTTCTTCTTTCATTGCTTTTTTCATTGCTTCTTTCTTTTTTCCCTTGCTTTTTTTGTTGTTGTTGCTTGTTTTTTTTCTTGCTTGTTTCTTTTTTCGTCGTTTCTATTTTCATAGTTTCCTCTTTTCCATGCTTGGTTCTTTTCGTTACTTTCTCCTGTTCCTTATTTGTTTCTTCCCTTCATTGTTCGTTTTTTTCATTGCTTATTTCTTCTTTCCTTGCTCGTTTCATCTTTTCCTTGTTCGTCATTTCTTCGTTTCCATATTTCTCTTTTTCCCCATTATTACTTTTCCATGCTTGGTTCTTCTTTTCGTTACTTGTATCTTTTTTTCCCTGTTTGTTTTTGTTCGTTTCTTTGTTTCTTTTCTTTCTTTGTTTCTTCATTTGTTTCTTCACTTTGTTTCTTCATTTCTTCGTTTGTTTCCTCTTCGTTTCTCCTCTTCGTTTCTTCTCTTCATCGTTTCTCTTCTTCGTTTCTTCTCTTCTTCGTTTCTTCTCTTCTTCGTTTCTTCTTTTTCTTGTCTGTTTCTTCTTTAACTCGTTTCTTCTTTTCCTTTTCTTTGCTTGGAATTTTGTTTTATCTTTTTCTTGTTATTTTTCCTTTTATTGTGTGTTTCTTCTCTTGTTCGTTTTTACTTTTCGTTGTTTCATCTCTTGTTTGTTTCTACGTCACCTCGTTTCATTCTTTTCTCATTTCTTCTTTTCCTCGTTTGCTTCTTCCTTTGGTTGTTTCTTCTCTTCTTTGTTAGTTTCATCTTCCCTTGCTTGTTTCATTCTTTCCTTGTTGGTTTCGTTTTTGCTGTGTTTCTTTTTTTCCTTAATTTCTTTGTTTTCGTTGCTTTTGTCTGCTTTTCTATTTGCTTTATTCCTTTTGTTATTTTCTACGTTTGAAGAAAGACTTACTTGTTCTTGTTCTTGTTCTTGTTCTTGTTCCTGCTGCTTCTCCCTCTCTTCTGTGATGCAATGCGTATGATTGTGTTCGCGTGGTGTTAACACCTTTCCAGGCAAACTGAAACAAAATGAGACCATAACTATATTGCAATGTCTGAAATATGAAATGCAAAAGTAAACAGAGAAATCAACTGGTCTGAATGAATCGACGAATTCAAAAGCAAATGGACATAGTCCTATATGATGGATAGACGCACAGACATACAGATGGAGAGAGACAAAAGGACTTAAAAGATCCTACGACAACAAAACAATTGTCTTTATAAACTTCTATAGAAAAATCCGAAAATTCTAGAACAAGTGTGACAGTAGACGAGAAAGGTTTCGATTATCTGTCTTTTAAGCATGTTCTGATCGTGCATAGCTGGTAGGTGCGGTGCCTCTATTTTGTATTCAGAAATTTTCTTCTTTTTTCCATTTATTCTAAATGATGGTCAGAGTTGAACGTTAGATATTGAATACACAAGCAGTACATCTCACATGACATGTACCTGAATTACCAATAAAATTATGAATTTATTTTGTCTTTTTAGCTAAGACAGATACACCATTACAATGTAACCAAGATTGTTCTAATAATAGATACAATACTAGTCATACAATGAAAAACCCAGAGGATAGGTACGACCTCAGGACTTGGCCAGCTCATGGATTTTTGTGCAGGCTTAAAGACTTATGCCATGATCATTCTGGATCTTCTCCATCAAATGGCACCTGTGACATTAATACATATGGAATTCATTCGAAGCGCGGAGACATCTGGAGAAACAGACTAAATAACCAATGCTCTTTTTCTCATTACGTTCCATTGAAATTTAGTTTTCGGTATGATTCATCGGCTCTGTGTAGAAAGGAAAGAGACAACGATATAGCTTTCCTGACAAGGATTCTTTTCCTTATAAACACGTCCAAAATTACACCAAGCTGAAGTGCCAACCATTTTCGCATTGTGACCATAGTGCGTATCGAGAAATTTCAACAAAATACGCCTTGAAATATACTACACGTCATTATTGAAGGGCCAGGAACGTTTTTGAGTCAATTTTTGAAAGGAGAAATAACCTATTTTCTCTTACTCTTTTCTCCAATTCGTTGCCGTAACTGAATGGATAAGAGCTCAGACAACATTGCAGTTTCCTTTTGGCACGTGTTTGGGGATTTGCCGATTTGCAATGGGCGGCCCAAGGAAGACAATTTCCACACGAAATTGTCGAATCTTCAGCAGGGTCTCTCTGACGACGCAGGCAAGGTAGCGACAAAATTCGCTTTGCACGTGCAAGGCAAGCCCTTTTTGAACACTACTCCAGCCAAAGTTGCCCGCAGACGAGGATAAAAAGGACCCGTTCTTGGTTCGTTTTAACCATGCTTGCAAGACGACGGATGACGGATGAGCAGCGGGGAGAGCCCTCGCTCTGCTTGATGAAGGCCTAGCGCAGCGGGAAGTTGCTAGACGACTTGAAGTGTCGCATTCCACAATCCAGAGACTGCTGGAGCGCTTCAATGAGACTGGAGCAGTCCAGGAAAGGCGTCACACGGGTCGACCCAGAGTAACGACAAGACAGCAAGACCGCTACCTTGCCCTCTCCGTCCTGAGGGAAAGGGCATCCACTGCGGTGACCTTGAGGGGTCAGCTGAGGGACGCAACAGGTGCTAACATCAGCTGCAGCACGGTGAGAAGACGGCTACATGAGGCAAACTTGAGGTCACGGAGACCGGCCGTCCGACCCGTGCTGTCACCGGTCAACAGAGTGCGCCGCATGACCTGGGCCAGGGAGCACGTGACCTGGACAAGGCAACAGTGGGCCCGGGTCTTGTTTTCGGATGAGTCCAGGTTCACCCTGACCTTTAACGATGGCCGTGCTCGGGTGTGGCGACGTCAAGGGGAGAGGTTCGCTGACGCCACTGTCCAAGAGCATAACCAGTACGGCGGCGGGTCGGTGATGGTGTGGGGTGGCATGAGCCGTGGTACCCGGACCCCCCTGCTCCCCATTGACGGCATCCTGAACGGGGTCCGGTACCGGGACGAGGTTCTGGCGGCCGTGGCACTGCCTGCGCTTGTGGACCTTGGTCAAGGCGCCATCTTCCAGGACGACAATGCACCTGCGCATCGAGCACGCCTTGTGACCGACTTCCTGGAGCAGCATGAAGTCGTCCGTATGGCCTGGCCAGCGTGCTCACCTGACCTGAACCCAATTGAACACCTCTGGGATGTGCTCGGGAGGCGCATCAGGGACAACCACCCCCCACCGGGCACCCTGGCCAGGCTGGTCGACATCCTGCAGATCGAGTGGGCGGCCATCCCTCAGGACACACTCCGTACCCTTGTGGGGTCGATGCATCGGCGCTGTGAAGCATGCATCCAGGCTCGGGGCGGACACACGCGATATTGAAAACAGATTGGCCAAATCTGACACTTTCTGTTTTTGAAAAGGGGGGGATGTTCCTTTAAATGCATGTGCTGTTCACTAATGGGTCATTGTGCTAATTTCTTTTTCCAAAACAGGTGTGGAAATGATGAAATAAAACATAGAATCAATTCTAAACATTGTCAATTATTTCAACTTAAAATTAGAGAGGAAGGAAGAAGTGGCCCTTAAATTATGATTAGGAGTATATATTACACATTACTTCTCGTTTCGTCAGTTGACACACATGGACATTATCTACAACGACTGCGCGCTTGTGCTTGAACACACACACACACACACACACACACACACGCGCGCAAGCACATGCGGGCCCGCGCAAGCACATGCGGGCACACACGCGCACACACACACACACACACACACACACACACACACGTGCGCGCGCGCGCGCACGCACGCACGCACATGCACACATACAGAGAGACAGAGATACAGACAGAAACAGAGAGAGAGACAGACAGACAGAAAGAAACTATCACTTAGGATGAAAAGATAAACGAGCGAACGAGCCAAACAGCGACCGAATATGTGCGAGTGCACTTATACACATACACACGCGCGCGCGCGCGCACACACACACACACACATACACATTCTGTTCATTTACCTTCGTCGATTACATTCAGGGCCACTGGACGTGTATTTGATAGTCACGTTGTCAAGGCAGGTGTGAATTTTCGTTTTTTTCTGTGATGTAGCTGGGTTCTGGAACTCATCGGCACCGTCCGTTTTGAGGATGTCTTGAATGGTGTCCAGCTCAGACCGTTGCTCATGACTTTTCTTCAATCATCTGTCAATAAGCAAAACGTATCTGTATTTGTGTGTGGGGGGGGGGGAGGGGGGGTGTGTAAGTCTGTATGGTCTGTGTCTGAGCATCTGTGTGTGTCTTTTTCCGTTTTTTCTCAAAAATTTAGTTTATATTTACATTCATAATCGATTGATTTGATGTGCTTGTGTTTGTGTGTGTGTGTGACGTGGTGTGTGTGTGTGTGCTTGTGTGAGTGCATGTGTGTGCGTGTGTGTGTGTGCGTGCGTGCGTGCGTGTGTGCGTGCGCGTGTGTGCATGCGCGTGTGTGTGTAAGTCTGTATGCTGTGCATCTGTCTTTTTCCGTTTTCCTCAAACATTGAGTTTATATTTACATTCATAATCGATTGATTTGGCTCAGTTTTTACGTCGGTACCCACCTCAGGTGATATGGCCGATGGGGATAACCATCCCAGGGTAGTGGGAGAAGGGGACCTCTCTAATCTTATACTGACACCACCAGAACAACAATTTATGTTAAGATGGGACAGTGAAAAGGCCGGTTTTGATGTAGCGCACCCCGGGAATCGAACCCACAATCATTGGCATGTGAATCTGACGCTCAACCAACTGAGCTACTGAGGCCCACGTACATTCATGAACAAGGGCAATAACCATTATTTACCGTTACTATTTTGTGCCGAAGACGCAGGACAATCAGCTACTATTTCTGTTGGCGTAGGTAGCTCCTGATAGCCGCCTGTATTCTTGCATTCCTAACCCTTGCTCAATTCCCCCGTGGGGATGCCAGAGGCTATCAGTATAAATAGTATCCCCACCTTCTGTAATTTCTATGCTAGAAATTTCCTCTTTTCTGTCATTCTTTCGGCCTTGTTCCTTTGCTTTCATTTCTTCCTATCATTTTCTGCCTCGGTTGTCCATTCACCTGTATGTGTTTCATAAAGTCTTACATATTTTTTCTTGGGATTGATAATTGGGTACATGTATTAAAGAGCATTTTTGGCCCTAAGGAGTGAGGTATGCGGAAGCAATTTTTGGTAATGTAGGCCCGTTTTTATATCTGTTTTGATGTCCTTAGATATGCTTAAATTTTGTATTCAGGTATGTTTTTAAATTCCCTGTGTGATAAATTGGACAGCGTGGTCAACGCCAGGGGCATGTCCTTAGATTATGTGCGCGAATGCGCGAATGCACTGATATATGCAGTTTAATGTTTTTTTCTTGTTGAACTTTTGTATGTTTTGAAATAGTTATAGACCTGATATGACTCAACGCAGTCGGCTGGGCTTTAAAATAAAAACGCTTGCTCAACTCCTCTCCTCTCTCCCACCCCTCCCTCCACCGCCTCTACAGTTTTTTTAATGTTACCGAGGTACTTTGAAGGTCTGGTGAGATGGACCATGCGGTAGGGAAAACATGTGGAACGTGTAAATGACGCCGTGTGGTGTCGTGAGGTAGTGACACGGGTCCTGGATGTTCGGGTCTTGTCCACTGAAGGCACAGCGCAGCAAGATCACAGTCGCTGTCTTTTCTGCGAACACACAAAAACTTCCATTAAAACGCGCAACACAATAATCACGGTTCACAATATACTGGTCGTGTTTGGCGTGCCTGGGACGAAAAAAAAAAAAAACCACAACAATCAAAAACGTCCACTGTTGTAGATATAGGTATACCTGATATATCGATTTCGATTTGATGTGGATTAGATTGGGCTGCATATTGGTGGTGGTGGTCTCACAGAATTTTTCCATGTGACAACTGGGCCTATTCTCTTGCAGAAAACTTCGCGCCATAGTGCAGCGCCACTTTCTTTTTTGTTGTTTTTTGTATTTTTTGTTTACCTGTGAAACTTGATTTTTTTCACAGAATTTTGACTCGGGCCATTCTTTTGTTGCCGTGGGATATTCAACGTGTTAGATCGAGTGCTGCACTACGGGAATTGGCTCATCTTATCTGAAAGGCTAGCGCCCAGACTACCACTCAAGGTTTAATCGACAGGGGAGAGACACCAAATCTGACCAGGTATGGAATCTTGAGTTTCTGGCATCCTTAACAGATCAACGTAATAGAGCTTGGGGGTTTGTTCAAGAGATATTCTTCCCACTTGGACAATTCCAGTTTCAGTTTCTGAAAATGACGTCTCCAAGCTCGAAATGAATTCCAACACTAACGTCACAGGTGCCATGTGATGGAGAAGATCCATAAATGACCATGGCACAAGCCTTAATAAATCTGCACATAAACCCATCAGCTGGTCTGGTCCTGAGGCCTTGACTTTTCTCCCCAGTATAACCGGAAAATCGAACTGAA
>JAPXFY010000023.1:60481193-60486193 GCA_030674185.1 Monoplex corrugatus
TCCAGTCAGCAATCTGTTATGTTAACCATGGAGGCTATTCTCTCTCTCTCTCTCTCTCTCTCTCTCTCTCTCTTCTCTTCTTTCTTTTCTTTCTCTCTCCTCCTCTCTCTTTCTCTCTCTCCTCTCCCTCTCTCTCTCTCTTTCTCCATCTCTCTCTCTCTCTTTCTCCATCTCTCCATCTCTCTCTCTTTTTCATCTCTCTCTCTCTCTCTCTCTCTCTCTCTCTCTCTCTCTCTCTCTCTCTCTCTCTCTCTCTCCAATGTTCCCACCTTTGAAGAGCAGGAGTGTTTCATCAGTGATGGAGACTCTCAAGATCTGATCGACAAGATGGTAGATCACTTGGAATTGATTTCTGATCACAATTATCGTCTGCTAAGAGAAGAGTTTAGGGTTATTAACGTATCATTACAACTTGGGTCAAGGGTCTCTCGCCTAACAGGCTTGAGTGTACCCTACCTCAGCATCTTTGTGCGTATGCGTGTTTGTGTGTGGTGTGGTGTGTTTGTTTGTTTCTTTGTTTGTTTGTTTGTTTGTATCTTTGTGTATATGTGTGTATGTGTGTGTATGTGTGTGTATGTGTGTGTATGAACTAATTAATGTAAAGCGCAGTGAGTCCTTACCTATGTGTGGGAGAAAAGCGCTATATAAGTGTGATTTTATTATTATCATTATTATTCTCTCTCTTTCTCTCTCTCTCTCTCTCTCTCTCTCTCTCTCTCTCTCTCTCTCTCTCTCTCTCTCTCTCTCTCTTGTATCTTATTTCTTTGACAAATAGAAAGCAAAGACTCCTGCTCGCATTCATCTTCTTTGGTTGGTTGGTTGGTTGGTTGGTTGGTTGGTTGGTTGGTTTCTTTCCTGCGTTTCTTTCTTTCTTTTCTTTCTTTCTTTCTTTCATTCTTTCTTTCTTTCTTTCTTTCTTTCTTTCTTATTTCTTCGAAAACTATAATCAAGAACTCCTGCTTGTATTTATTCTGTTTGATATACCCAAATAGCAGACACTGACTCCAGTGCTGACCTGACCTTTACCAACACCATCTTGCTTCCAAAGCCCAGGAAATGCCAGACTTTAGTGAAAACACCTTGTCCCCTGTCAGGAACCTAGACACACAGCTTGCTCCAGCAAGGATACCATTTGTATTCATACTCCCTCCCCCTCCTCCTGCCCCTGCACCCCTTTCCCCTCCTTCTCCTGCCCCCATGTTCTGCAAATGTTGTTTCTTTGTTTGTCCTTGCGGTGTAGGAGTGTGTAACAGAATGAGATTGTTGTTGGCTGTTGATGTCCGTTGTTTTTTGTTTGTTTTTCTTTGTTTTAACGTATCTTTGTTTTTTGTTTTTGTTTTTTGTTGATGTTGTTTCTTCTTTAATCAGCGTATTGCTTTTATATTTATAATTTAGATGTGAGATGCGAATAGTGATATGTATCCTCCACACTCATACTGTTTTTGGTTGGTTGGTTGGTTGGTTGGTTGGTTGGTTGGTTGGTTGGTTGGTTGGTTGGTCAGCCAGTCGGTTGGTTGATTGGCTGCTTGGTTGGATGCTTGGTTGTTTGTTGGTTGGTTGGTTGGTTTGTTGTTTGGTTGGTTTGTTGATTCATTCGTTCGTTTGGTCGGTTGATCAGTCGATTGACTGGTTGGTCGGTTGATTGGTCAATCGGTCGGTCGGTCAATCGGTTGGTTGGTTGCCTTCTTTCTTTCTTTCTTTCTTTCTTTCTTTCCTTCTTTCTTTTTTTTTCTTTCTTTCCTTCTTTCTTTCTTTCTTTCTTTCTTTCCTTCTTTCTTTCTTTCTTTCTTTCTTTCTTTCTTATTTTTTTGAAAACTATTATGCAAGAACTCCAGCTTGTATTTATTCTGTTTGATATACCCGAATAGCAGACACTGACTCCAGTGCTGACCTGACCTTTACCAACACCATCTTGCTTCTAAAGCCCAGGAAATGCCAGACTTTAGTGAAAACACCTTGTCCCCTGTCAGGAACCTAAACGCACAGCTTGCTCCAGCAAGGATACCATTTGTATTCATACTCCCTCCTCCTCTCCCCCCCTCCCCCCACCCTTTCCTGCAAATGTTGTTTCTTTGTTTGTCCTTGCAGTGTAAGCGTGTGTAACAGAGTGAGGTTGTTGTTGTTTGTTGTGTTCGTTTGTTTGTTGTTTGTTTTTTGCTTCTTTGCCTTTTGTTTGTTTTTTGTTTGTTTTTGTGTTTTGTTTGTTTGTTTGTTTGTTTGCTTGTTTGTTTGTTTGCTTTTGTTTGTTTGTTTTTGTGGTTGTTTGTTTGCTTGCTTGTTTGGTTTTTTGTTTATTTGTTTGTTTGTTTGTTTGCCTTTTTGTTGTTTGTTTTTGTGGTTGTTTGTTTTCTTTTTTTTTGCTTTTTGTTAGTTTGCTTGTTTGTTTGGTTTTTGTGGTTGCTTGTTTGCTTGCTTGTTTGGTTTTTGTTTTTTGTTTGTTTGTTTGTTTGTTTGTTTGTTTTTGTGGTTGTTTGTTTCTTTCTTTCTTTGCCTTTTGTTTGTTTGCTTGTTTGTTTGTTTTTGTGGTTGTTTGTTTGCTTGCTTGTTTGGTTTTTTGTTTATTTGTTTGTTTGTTTGTTTGCCTTTTGCTTGTTTGGCTTTTGTTTTTGTTTGTTTGTTTGTTTGTTGATTGGTTCGCTGGTTGGTTGGTTGGTTGGTTGGTTAGTTGGTTGGTCGGTTAGTTGGTTGGTTGGTTGGTTGGTTGGTCACTCAGTCGGTTGGTTGGCTGCTTGGTTGGCTGCTTGGTTGTTTGTTTGTTGGTTGGTTGGTTGGTTAGTTTTTTGTTTGGTTGGTTTGTTGATTCATTCGTTTGTTTGGTCGGTTGGTCGGTCGGTTGACTGGTTGGTCGATTGATTGGTCCGTCGGTCGATCGGTCGGTCGGTCTGTTGTTTGGTTGGTTGCCTTCTTTCTTCCTTTCTTTCTTTTCTCTCTTTCTTTCTTTCTTTCCTTCTTTCTTTCTTTCTTTTTTTCTTTCTTTCTTTCTTTCTTATTTCTTCGAAAACTCTAAGGCTAAAACTCCTGCTTGTATTCATTCTGTTTGATATACCCAAATAGCAGGCACTGACTCCAGTGCTGACCTGACTTTTACCAACACCATCTTGCTTCCAAAGCCCAGGAAATGCCAGACTTTAGTGAAAACACCTTGTCCCCTGTCAGGAACCTAGACACACAGCTTGCTCCAGCAAGGATACCATTTGTATTCATACTCCCTCCCCCTCCCCCTGCCCCTGCCCCTGCACCCCTTTCCCTCCTTCTCCTGCCCCCATGTTCTGCAAATGTTGTTTCTTTGTTTGTAAGAGTGTGTAACAGAGTGAGGTTGTTGGTTGTTTTTGCTGTTCGTTTGTGTATGTGTGTGTTTATTCGTTTGTTTGTTTGTTTGCTTACTTGTTTTGTTTTTGTGTGTGTTTTCGTTTTGTTTGTTTGTTTGGGGTTTTTTTTTTTTTTGTTTTTTTGGTTTAATCAGCGCATTGTTTTATGTTTATGATTTAGATATGTGACACGAATTGTGATTTATATCCTCCACACTGAAACATTTTGTTTGGTTGGTTGGTTGGTTGGTTGGTTGGTTATTTGGCTGGTTGGTTGCTTGCTTGCTTGCTTGCTTGCTAAATAGCTTGCTTGCTTGTTTGCTTGCTTTATTCGTTGGTTGGTTGGTTGGTTGGTTGGTTGGTTGGTTGGATGGTTGGTTGGTTGGTTGGTTGGTTGGTTGGTTGGTTGGTTGGTTGGTTGGTTGGTTGGTTTGTTGGTTGGTTGGTTGGTTCGTTCGTTCGTTCGTTCGTTCGGTCGGTCGGTCGGTCGGTCGGTCGGTCGGTCGATGGTCAGTCGGTCAGTCAGTCGGTTGATTGGTTGGTTGGTTGATTGGTGGGTTGATCGGTCGGTTGGTCTGTCAGTGTCTTTTTTTTTTCTTTCTTTCTACTTATTTCTTCGAAAACTGTATGACAAACCCCCCTGCTTGTATTCATTCTGTTTGATATACCCAAATAGCAGACACTGACTCTTGTGCTGACCTGACCTTTACCAACACCATCTTGCTTCTAAAGCCCGGGAAATGCCAGACTTTAGTGAAAACACCTTGTCCCCTGTCAGGAACCTAGACACACAGCTTGTTCCAGCAAGGATACCATTTGTATTCATACTCCCTCCCCCCCCCCCCTGCCCCTGCACCCCTTTCCCTTCCCTCTCCTGCCCTCATGTTCTGCAAATGTTATTTCTTTGTTTGTCCTTGCGGTGTAAGAGTGTGTAACAGAATGAGGTTGTTGATTGTTGATGTCCGCTGTTGTTTTTTTCTTTGTTTTAACGTATCTTTGTTTTTTGTTTTTGTTTTTTGTTGATGTGTTTTTTGTTGTTGTTTTTTGTTGATGTTGTTTTTTTGTTTGTTTTTTGTTGATGTTTTTTGTTGTTGTTTTTTGTTGATGTTTTTTTGTTGTTGTTTTTTGTTGATGTTTTTTGTTGATGTTTTTTTTGTTGTTGTTTTTTGTTGATGTTTTTTTGTTGATGTTGTTTTTTGTTGTTGTTTTTTGTTGATGTTTTTTTTGTTGTTTTTTTTGTTGATGTTTTTTTGTTGTTGTTTTTTTGTTGATGTTTTTTTGTTGATGTTGTTTTTGTTGTTGTTTTTTTTGTTGATGTTTTTTTGTTGATGTTGTTTTTTGTTGTTGTTTTTTGTTGATGTTTTTTTTTTGTTGTTGTTTTTTGTTGATGTTTTTTTTTGTTGTTGTTTTTTGTTGATGTTGTTTTTTTGTTGTTGTTTTTTGTTGATGTTTTTTTGTTGATGTTGTTTTTTTTGTTGTTGTTGTTTTTTTGTTGTTGTTTTTTGTTGATGTTGTTTTTTGTTGATGTTGTTTTTTTGTTGTTGTTTTTTTGTTGATGTTGTTTTTTTGTTGATGTTGTTTTTTTGTTGTTGTTTTTTGTTGATGTTGTTTTTTGTTGATGTTTTTTTGTTGTTGTTTTTTGTTGATGTTGTTTTTTTGTTGATGTTGTTTTTTTGTTGTTGTTTTTTGTTG
>JAPXFY010000023.1:60491193-60493693 GCA_030674185.1 Monoplex corrugatus
GAAATGTTGTCTTCAATTCTTACTTTTACTGGAGGCCAGTGTAGTTTTCGCGAGAGCGTTTTTGTACAACACCTTTTGCTGTCTCAACGGACAAGTCGAGTTACTCAGGGACCACACAGTCGACTCTCATCCACTTCACGGATGCGTCATCGAGGGTGCTCCAAATCTTCTGACCATCACCGCAATGTCTGTATCTCTCGGGCCTTGTTGACGCCAGGATATATTATGATAGTAAGCGTAGAGTACAGCTATGTCATGCAATTTCAATCCTAGATTGAACTCCGTAGTATCATGATTATCATCCTCATCGACATCATCATCATGGCATTGTAAAAAAAAATATTCCAGCTTCTGTGGCTATCAAGGTTGCGTACCTCCCTGACTGCAATGATCCTAGAAAAAAAAAATTATGAAAATGTCGAGGTAGATCATCCGAACCATACTACAATCGCTTTATCTATTTTTCTTTTGACCGTCTTTGCGTTGCAGTCTTGAAATGAACACGGAGAGTGTCCGGTTTTGTTGTTGTTGTTGTTGTTGTTTTTTTTTATTCTTTTTTGTAATAAATGATACGACTGGTTTTGGGGGTGCTATCTGCCGTAAGGTCTATTTGGCGTTTGAGCTTAAAAAAAGGCTGATATTTCCTTAACATTTGAACTTGACAGCGTTGACAAAGACCAGACCAGCACCGAAGTCATCTTTGCCATTTTGTTACGTAACACTGAGAATGTCAACCAGGTTTTTCTGTTACCTGTTTTTTAAACCCACTACAAAGACAGTATGAGAAATACAAAAGGATGATGACAGCGATATATAAAGAGACAGACAGACAGACAGGCAGGCAGGCAGGCAGGCAGACAGGCAGACAGGCAGACAGACAGACAGGCAGACAGGCAGACAGGCAGACAGACAGACAGACAGGGATAGACAGACAGACAGGCAGACAGGCAGACAGGCAGACAGGGATAGACAGACAGACAGACAGACAGACAGGCAGACAGGCAGACAGGCAGACAGACAGACAGACAGGCAGAGACAGGGATAGACAGACAGATAGAGACAGACAGACAGAGACAGAGGGACAGGGAGAGAGATAGACAGAGACAGAGAGACAGACAGACAGATAGACAAACTGAGAGAGAGAGAGAGACAAACAAACACGGAGAGAGAGAGAGAGAAAGAGAGAGAGAGAGAGAGAACTACATAAACAATAAAGGAGAAAAGTAAACAAAAAAACACTGAAAAAAAGACAGAAAGAAGGCTTATGAAAAAGAAAAAAAGTGACAGAGAAAATATAGAAAGAAAGAAAAAAGAAAACAACAGAACAAGACAAGCAGAAGAACAGATACACGTACCACAAACATACCACACTGGCCATTGCAGTGTGTGATGTGTTCAAATGGCAACCGATGACTCCAATGCTGGTTTGACCTTTACCAACACCGTCCTGCTTCCAAAGCCCACAGTATTCCAGCCTTCACTAGAAGCAGATTGTGCCCAGGCACAAAGCTACACACGCACCCTTCTTCCATTCCATAGCTGGGATACCATTTCCCTTTGTATCAGCACTGCTTGCTGTTGTTGTCTTTGCCGTGGAGACACGTGTCATAGAACTGGATGGATGAATGAATGATGGATGGATGGGAAACGTGTGTGTGACTGTTCATCGCTTTTTGTCTAGATAAATGACCTAAATGTGTACAAAGATATTAGCAGATGCATGCATTCTGTGTCTGTCTATCTCTGTCTCTGTCTGTCTCTGTATTTCTGTCTGTCTGTCTCTCTGTCTCTGTCTGTCTCTCTGTCTCTGTCTCTTTCTGTCTCTGTTTCTCTCTCTCTCTTTTTCTCTCCCTCTATTTCTCTCTCTCTCTCTCCCTCTCTGTCTCTCTCTCTCTCCCCTCCCTCCGTTTTCTCTCTCTCTCTCTTTCTCTCCCCCTCATTCTCTCATTCTCGTACATACATACGCGATCTCTCTCTCTCTTCTTTCTTTTTTTTCTCTCTTTTTATCTCTCTCCTTCTCTCTCGTTCTCTCTCTTCCTCTCTCTCTCTCTCATTTCTTCTCTCTCCTTTTCTCTCTCTCCTTCCCTTTGTATCAGCATTGCTTGCTGTTGTTGTCTTTGCAGTGGAGCTAGGACCATGCATGTCTCACCCACGCGCAAAATCCAAGAGAGCAGTTATTGACAGGCAAACGTCTGAATCATTCTGCCACTCTTTTTCCCCCCTGGTTGGTTAGGGACGAAAAATCCCACTATAGTTATTTTTGAAAAGATGGAGGTTCGAACCCATCATCTTCCAGCCAGTAGTAAATCGCCCCTAACCGCTTCGCCACGTTGTTAGATTATTTACGTTACATTAGGTTACGTTACGTTGTATATCCCAAAGTCCTACGTGTCGCGGGGGCACCTTGATAATTTTGTGACGAGTTTTCTCCATCTCTTCCTATTAGTTGCCACTGTCTTGAAACTGCTGAAGTTCAGGCCTGCACTCAATCGCTCTGGAC
>JAPXFY010000023.1:60500179-60515179 GCA_030674185.1 Monoplex corrugatus
GAAGCAGAAGAATAAGAAGCAGAAGAAGAAGAAGAAGATAAAAAAGAAGTACAAGATGAAGATAAGGATTACGTAAGACAGTGTATCTTTCTACGCAGCATGTTTGTTAGCTTGTTGTTTGGTTCATTGGCTTGCTGCTTTGCCTTGTTAGTTGGGTCAGTTTTTCTCTGAGACCAGCAAGTCTTTGATGTTCACCTTCGTCTTCATGGTGGCTTGCTACAGGGGACAAGTACTTGGCTCTTAGGGAAGGGAGGTACTTTGCTGCTTTGCTTGTTAGTTGGGTCAGTTTTTCTCTGAGACCAGCAAGTCTTTGATGTTCACCTTCGTCTTCATGGTGGCTTGCTACAGGGACAATACTTGGCTCTTAGGGAAGCGAGAGGTACCGGGTCCAATTATTCCTTTAGTCTTCTTACTTTTTACTCCTGTTTAGATTATTATACCAGACCTTGATCTGTAATTTGGCATACTACCCTTCCGATGAGAGGAAATAAGGTGTTACGCAAAGCTATCAATTATAAACACACACACATACAGACCCACACGCGCACGTGCACGTGCGCGTATATAGACACATGAACACAGACACACCACCACGCACACACGCACACACGCACACACACGCACACACACAAACACAAACACATGCTCAAGCCTCATGTTAGCCCCCTCTCGCCAAACGAGACTTATCCATGAGACTGTTGGTGTGTCACTGTGTGTGTGTGTGTGTGTGTGTGTGTGTGTGTGTGTGTGTGTGTGTGTGTGTGTGTGTGTATGTGTTTATGTATGTGTGTGTGTGGGTGGGTGTATGTGTGTGTCTATGTGTGTGTGTGTATGTATGTGTGTGCGTGGGTGGGTGTATGTGTGTGTCTATGTGTGTGTGTGTGTGTGTGTGTGTGTGTGTGTGTGTGTGTGGTGTGTGTGTGTGTGTGTGTGTGTGTGTGTGTGTGTGTGTTTAAGGAAATGAGAACAACGTGACCATCTGAAGATTGCATGCATTGTTTTTTCGTTTTCTTTTTAGATAACTAGAAGAAGAAAGAAAAAACAACCTACAGACTATTGAAAAGATAGTTAGCTTAGATTGCTAAACTCAGTCTAACGCTTCTAGCACTTTTTCATTTTCGATATACTTCGACTTCATTTCTGTAACAGTAACCGGACACTGAATCACACCACCACTCTATCAAACGAAAGAGTTGATTTACCTTGGCGGTATCCTCACACAAGATGGCACAGAGACTCCACAGAGAGACGGAACCAGGACTACAGAAGGCCAACAATAATAAGCTGCCAGATCGCCCGGCTTCTCCGACACCTAATCCCCCCACTGAACATCAAAAGCTCACTTAATTGATGCAAGTCTTACGTACCAATCCTTGGCTCTGGTCTGCTCCTGAGTATGCCATAGAATAAGCTGAGAAGATTTTTAAGACCACACAGTCAAGTGTCGTTCACTTTACGAATACATCATCGTTGTAGTTGCTGAACATTTTTCCTCATATCATCACAGCATGTGTCTGTATTTCTCGGGTCTTGCAGCTTAAAGGATATGCATCATGGGATGAAATGTCGAGAACAGCCCTGTCATCAAAAAGTCTCAATCCACATTAGAATTCTGTAGTTTTATAATCATTATTTTAATTGAAACGTCTGAATATTCTGAAGGAAAAAAAAGTTGACGCAGATACAGTGGCGTTTCACGCCCTGCTACCATGGTTACCTACTTTTCAGTATGTTTAATAATGGTGTGTTGGCCCTATTAACATGGTGACTTCACTTTTGGTATGTTTATTAATAGTATGTTGGCCCTGTTACCATGATGACCTCACTTTCGGTATGTTTATTAATGGTATGTTGGCCCTGTTACCATGGTGAACTTACTTTCGGTATGTTTATTACTGGTATGTTGGTCCTCATAAATGAAATTTATGACACTGGAAAAATCCGCAAAGATATGTCAAAATCAATTTTCATTGCACTTCCAAAGAAGACAGGGGCTATAGAATGCGAACTCCATCGCACAATCAGTTTGATGAGTCATGTAACAAAAATCCTGATGAGGACAAGGAATAGAATCAAAAGTGAAATAGCAGAAGAACAGTGTGGGTTTTGGGGAGGGGAAAGGAACTATTAATGCCATATACATCCTAAGAACTATCATAGAGAGGTCAATTGAGATGAATAAGGATTTGTATTTATGCTTCGTTGACTATACCAAGGCATTCGATCGGGCACGACATGATGAATTGATCAACCAACTGGAGAGATGGAAAAGATCTACGAATAATCAGGAATATGTACTGGGAACAAACAGCTGCAATGAGAATAGAAAACAATATAAGCTCTTTTCAAAACATCAAAAGAGGAGTCAGACAGGGTTGTGTTTTGTCACCAGATCTGTTTTCACTATATAGCGAAAACATCATGAGAAACCTAGAAGAAGACACTGGATTAAGGTTAGAGGGAAAATAACATTCGGTACGCAGATGACACCGTGCTAATTGCAGAAAATGAAAGGGACCTACAAAACCTTGTGAATATACTAGAAATAGAAAGCAAAGGAAAGGGGTTGGAACTAAACAGCAGGAAGACTGAAGTCATGGTGATCAGTAAAAAACATGAAATCCCCTCATGCAAAATAACAGCAAATGGCACAACCTTGACACAGGTTAATAAGTTCAAATACCTAGGAACGGTCATTTCATCAGACGGCAGATGCACATCGGAAATAGCTGGTAGAATCAGCCAAGCCAAAACAGCATTCAAGAAGATGACAAGCATTCATACCAACAAATGCCTATCAATTAACATCAGAAGGAGAGTCCTTGAATGTTATATAGAACCAATACTGTTGTACGGATGCGAGGCGTGGACAGTCAGCAAGCAAAGCCAGAGCAGGATCGAGGCAGCCGAGATGTGGTTTCTCAGAAGAATGTTGAGAGTTCCATGGACAGCAAAGAAAACAAACGAGACAGTCTTGATGGAGGCAGACACAAGTAGATAACTCATAAGGAAGATTAGGAAAAGACAAGCAACATTTATAGGCCATTTTATGAGGAAGGGGGTTTTGGAGCACCTGGTCACAACGGGAAAGCTGGAGGGAAAGAGAGCACCAGGTAGACCCAGGGAGAGAATGCTGGACGGACTTGCAGAGTGGCTGGGGATGAGGAGGGTGGGGGAGATGTTGGGGGCAACGAGAGATAGAAATGGTTGGAAGTCCATGGTCGCCAATGCCATGTGGCAGGGCACCTGATGATGATGATGATGATGTTGGTCCTGTTACCATATTGACTTTACTTTCGGTATGTTTATCAATGGTATGTTGGCCCTGTTACCATGGTGATCACACTTTCGGTATGTATAATGGTATGTGGGCTCTGTTACCATGGTGACCTCACTTTCGGTATGTTTAATAATATGTTCGCCTGTTACCATGGTGACTTCACTTTCGGTATGTTTATTAATGGTATGTTGGCCTGTTACCATGGTGACTTCACTTTCGCTATGTTTATTAATGGTATGTTGGCTCTGTTACCATGGTGACCTCACTTTCGGTATGTTTAATGTTATGTTGGTCCTGTTACCATGGTGACCTGACTTTCGGTATGTTTAATGGTGTGTTGGCCCTGTTACCATGGTGACCTCACGTTCGGTATGTTTATTAATGGTATGTTGGCCCTGTTACCATGGTGACCTCATATTCGGTATGTTTATTAATGGTATGTTGGCCCTGTTACCATGGTGACCTCACTTCCGGTATGTTTAATGGTATGTTGGTCCTGTTACCATGGTGACCTCACTTCCGGTATGTTTAATGGTGTGTTGGAGAGCCAGAATGAGTGTTAGGAACAGTGACATGAACTTAGTGCAGAAGATGGAGCATAGAAAATACTATCAGTATCAGACATGAATTGTGATAAAAGCCTTGGGGGGAAAACAAACAAAACGAGCAACTCCCCACGAAAGAGAAAGAGAGAGAGAGAGAGAGAGAGAGAGAGAGAGAGAGAGAGAGACACACACACACACACACACACACACGCACGCACACAGACACGCACGCATGCACACACGCACGCACGCACACACACGCGCGCGCGCACACACACACACACACACACACACACACACACACACACACACACGCACACACACACTTACACATTACCCGTTAGAAGACATGCCTTCATAGTTTTAAACATATTTATTCATATTCATATTCATTTCTTTTGTCACAGTGGATTTACCATGTGAAACTCAGGCTGCTCTTCCCTTTGGGAGCGCGTCGCCGCAGTGCAGCGCCACACAATTATTTTTTCACCGAAACTTTAGAAAAACAAGAAGGCTGGTTGGTCTTCGATGGGAGGGACCTGGAAAACCAACCTCTCTCTCCAATGTTTTATACCAGGGTAACCGAGCGAAAACCTTGTTCTTCACGTTTTTCAACTGCCGTGGGATCTCTAGCGTGCGCAGGTCAGAAGACACGCGGGTTCGTCTCGTTTTTCGTCCCCTCCCAAAAGAACTAGACGTTCAGTATTTCGATTTTTTGGGTCAAACTGAGGAGAAAAGTCGAGGCTTCAGTTAGAGACGAATCCTGGATCCTTGAGTTTAGTTACTGGCAGGCGAAAGTCTAAACCACTTTGCCACTCTTCTCTCTCTCTTCTCTCAAAGACTATTGTAGAGTGAGCTGCTAGGTATGTCACTATTCTTGGTTCGGTTTGTTTTTCTGGTAGGTCCAACCCGTCTCCATTGCTGCTTTTACTTTCTGGAACCATGAGCAAGGTTAAGTTTCAATAATTATTCACAGCTGAGTGGACTAGAGAGGCTGAACAGAACATAAGGTGTTAATCAAACGTCTCCGGCCACGACAGGTGCGAACCACCCACGTTCAAGCAAACAGGGAACAAGAAAAAAACTTTAAAAAAACCCACACACACACATGAAAATAGAACCAGAACCCTTTAACTCCCGCATTTTGTCCATCAGGCATACTGCATTGTCAGCCATGCTAACAAAGCAAAATCTTAACCCTTTGATTCCCTCACCATGTCCACTAGCTTCCTGTATTGTCAACATGCTAGCAAAGCAAAAACTTAACCCTTTGATTCCCTCACCCTGCCCACCAGCTTCCTGCAGTAAACTGGTGGATAGAGTGAGGGAACTAAAGGGTTAAGTTTTTGCATTTATTGGATATGGTGCGGGAGTCAAAGGCTTAATACGCCATTTTTAAGCCAGGGAAATGCCATTCTGAAGCCAGGTAAATGCCATTCTGAAGCCAGGGAGCTGACATCCTGAAACTAAGGAAATGCCGTTCTTAAGCCCAGAAAATGCCATTTGAATCCAGGGAAATGCCATTCCGAAGCTGGGAAATGCCATTCTCAAACCAGGAAAATGCCATTCTGAAGCCAGGGCCATGCCATTCCAAAGCGGGGGAAATGCCAGTCTTCACTAATAGTCTACCAAATATAATTTTTCAATGGGAATCTCTGCAACAGAATTTTTTTTCTTCTCACAGGCTAGGAAAAAATAACCAAAAACAAGAAAATTAATAATAATAATAATAATTACAATATTTATATAGCGCAAAATCTTGATAAAATCAAATCTAAGCGCTGGGACACACGAAAGTTTGGTATATTGTCACAATTAACAAATTAGATTTACGAGCGTTGTGATTTGTATGCGATGTGACCGCTCTGGCGTACCATACAATTCGCGGCCTGGGTGCCACTTGAAGTTGACGTGTAAACGGCTACATCCGCTACCGAGAAAAGCGTAACTCTCATCTTCACGTAACGTTTACCGCGATATACCGATACTATGGTAGAAGCGGTTTCACGGACATACAATGATCTACGATCGGGTTGCATTTTTCACGTTTGGAATAGTGTTTTGGCCGTTTGAATGCAAGTTTGGCAGCAAATATTTGCAGGTAAGCAAAGGCTTATTTTTTGTTTATTATGATTTTTTTTAATTGGGATCAATACTGAAGTTCTCAATAATTTGTTTCTTGAGCTTGAATGACATGCGGCATTATAGGGATGATCCGTAGCACGTGTGTGTGTGTGTGTGTGTGTGTGTGTGTGTGTGTGTAACTGATAATGCATGTTAATGAAGTGTGGACCCTTCCATTGTCAAATTTGCTCTCCAATAGAAGCGTCCAACGCCTGAAAAACTATGGCAAAGCAAGCAAGTCAAAATCCCAGGGCAGATCTCCCCGTACAAGAAAACCGGACAGGAGTTAAGAGTATTGTGTTTTCTTGAATATTTTTATTCTGTAACACAAAGGTTACGTGACCTAGCTCGCCATACAATACTTTTATGTAGTTATCTATGTGCATCAATGATATAATAATGATAAAAATATTAAGTACGCATGCTATTTATGATTTTGACTAATTACTTTGCTATTGATCTTCTGTTTTTTTTTTTTTTGTTGGTTTTCTTTATCAATTTGAATTTGAAATGTGATGAAGCTATGTTTCTTGATCAGTTAATTAATTATGGTATCAATTCAGTTTCCCAGCCTCTGTTTTCCTTGTCAATTAAAAAAAACGGAAAAGAAAAACTTTGATTATTATTCTGGATGATGACTTGTATAAACGTACATGTGTGTGTGTGCGTGTGTGTGTGTGCGTGTGTGTGTGTTTGTGGTGTGGTATGGTGTGGTGGTGATGGTGGTGGTGGTGGTTTGTGTGTGTGTGTGTGTGTGTGTGAAGTATAACATATTGTAAAGTCTGTATCACTGTATTTTATTGAACATTTAAAATGCACTCCATCTCCACGCCTCCCATTAAACTGCCCTTTTTTGTTTATCAACAGGGCAATAAAGATTTCTGTATTCTGTGTGATGTAACAGCTTTTGTTTATCAACAGGGTAATAAAATATTCTGTATTCCGTGTGATGTAACAGCTTTTGTATATCAACAAGGCAATAAAATATTCTGTTTTCTGTGTGATGTGACAGCTTTCGTTCGTCTTATTTTCCAGCCGAATGTACAGCAAACTGCGTCATTTGAAAAGAATCCCTTGACAATGGTCAACCAACAGTAAAATTAGGTGAGACTGGATGTAAGATTGTCAATCGGTGCAGCACACAGCGTGATGTTAACATTGTGACTGTTGAAGGACAGAAATTACATAGAAAATGCCGGCTTGACTATACAAATGCCAAAGCAATAAGGATGTAATATCTAGAGAAGAAACAAAGCGCCTGTAGAGATGACCCGAGGCCATCCAGACGATCCTTTCAGCCTGCCCATGATCCAAGGATTCACTGTTTTGTGGCACCACTGCTGATGTCAATACTCACAGAAAAGGACATGAAGCCTTCCCAGAGAAAACCAAACCACACGAGGGATTTCAGGCAGCTATCCTAGGTGTTTGCAAGGAATGAGATGACAGCTGGGCAAAAACAGTATCTGACAGAATTCAGTCAACATGTTGGGAAGACCTCTTTGCATGGGATGCTGTGTACCATGATGCCTTCAGTGTCAGCTTCAGAACACACAGAAACAGTTCTGATTGATTTACCGATGCAAAGAAAACAAAACCAACCACTTTCTATGAAGATCCTCAACAGGCTAGGCAGGAAGGTTTTCTAAAAGTCTGCCAACATTTGGACGAGAATGATGATGAACAAGCCACATTGTCTGATCTTGTATCAAAAGTGCAGGAGTTTTGCGGGGATGGAGTTGATGCATACACTACAAAACATATGAAAAACAAACTTATTGAACATTTTGGGTTAGATATATTGATATCAAGCAGAGGCAAAAAGATTTCTGTGGTAACTCTTAGAACAGACAGCACTTTGACGCCCCACAGACAGAAGATTCAGATGCAAAGAAGAAAACAAAAAACAAAACAAACAAAACCAACAACAACAACAAAAACTGAACCTAATAGGAAACTGCCACAAAATTGATTGAAAGTGATATAAAAGGAGTTTTGCTATCAAGGATGTGTATCCAGGATCGGATAAGATCAAGTCTGTCTCAGGGAACTTAAATTTTGTCTCTGACTCACTCCAGTTGTTCCTGAAAACAATCTTCTGTGAAATTGAGAACGATCTGAAAATAGCTGCCATAGACCAAGCCATCATACAAGCTGCAAGACCCCAAAATGCTCCTGGCTCCTTTGCAAGTTGGCCTAGCTGTTCAAATGTACCACCAGTTTGCATCTCAGTTTTTAACTAACATCTTGTTCCAGCTTGGATTCTGTATATCGCATTCTGAAGTAAAGAAGTTTAAAGTATCTGCAGCACTGACCCAGGGAACAGACATTCCCGGCATGACAAAAGGTCACATTATACAATATGTTGCTGATAATGTTGATCACAATGTGTGCACTCTTGATGGGTTTAGTATATTCCATGGTATGGGTACAATTGCTGTCATTACCCCAGGTACTAGAAGGCAACAAGCAATTCGAAGAATATCTGGAACACTTGAAGATGTCACAGCTGTTAGGAAGATCAACATCCATTTTTACAACCTTCCTAGACAGGACTTTGATTGTTTCAGATACACTCATTTGCATGATTTCTATTGTGAGGATCCCCAGTAAACACAGGGCCTTCTGTGGAAGTTATCCTGGCCTTTGCGTTCACCAAGACCAGGGTGATCAGGTTTCATCAAGTCGTTGAGCCGAGGAGAACATCCTGGGTGGTCATCTATGTTCTGCCTTCTGATGATTGATCTCAATCCAAGTAGTATGAGGTGCATTTACTCTACTTTGCAATTTGTGTATGCTGAAGCCAGATGTCTTGGAATCAAGCCTGTGCTGACGTTTGACCAACCACTTTGGTAGAAGTCCCAGCTGATCGTCCAGAAAGAGCCTGAAGATAGCGACCTGAAATCAGTTGTTCTCCATCTGGGAGGCTTTCACACTCAAATGAATTTCCATGGCTGTATAGGCAAGATCAAGTGGGGTTCTGGACTTCAGCAAGTGCTTAAAGTTGTGTGTGCCCCCAATACTGTTGGACACATGCTGACTGGAAAATCAATGGCAAGGGCTTTCAGAGGTCACATTCTGGTTGATGCTGTTTTGAATGCTATGATTACAGCTAGATCATTTGTTGTGTACCTTCCAGTGTCACCAGCTGTCATTACAGACGAACATTTATCAGAAAGGGATGCCATGGCTCAAACAGACGCTCAGCAGTACGAATCTGACAAGTTACACACGACACAGCGTGAATGTTATCAACTTGATTCAAGGTGAGACGCTATCAGTTACCAGAGAAGTATTGGACAGATTGGAAAAGGAGGTGTTGTTGGAACTACAGTCAATTTCAATGCTGACATGGTTTTATCATCAGAAAAGGGATAATTCCCGGCAAACCATGCGAACAAGCAAGATATTTATCATTGTGCTTAGTGATATGCTTCTGGCAAATGGCCATCCAACACTTCACAGCCAAAATGATGCAGATTTCCTGATTGTTGAGACTTCCATCAGACGTGCAACTGATCATCCTCTTGTGGTCATTGGAGAAGACACCGATCTCCTGGTTTTGCTCTGCCACCATATTAGCCCAGATCTGAGGACTATCATCTTCAGATCAGATTCAAAGTCTAAGAGCAAAAAAAAAAAAAAAACCAAAAAAAAAAAAAACCAGCGAGTACGGGATATTTAGTGACTACAGCAGGCCCTTGGAGAGGAGATTTGCCAGACATTACTTTTTGTGCATGTCATCACAGGATGTGATACAACCTCCTGGCACAACTTCACTGGCTCCCTGTATCAAAGCGCATACAGTACAAACTAGACACCATGTGCTACAAAAGCCTCAATAACGCAGCCCCCGATTACATGTCAAGCCTACTTGAGATCTATGTTCCCCCACGTACCCTCCGCTCTGCCTCCGATCCTCTGACTTTTCGCTTTCCACGCACTAAGCTCAATACCTATGGTCCACGAGCCTTCTCTGTTTCTGGTCCGCTCTCCTGGAACAAACTTCCTCTCTCAGTCCGTCAGCAACCTACTTTTGTCTCCAAGTCCGCTCTCAAAACTCACCTTTTCTCCTCTGCAAAAAATCCTGACCTCACTCAATCCCCTCTGCAGCCTGTCTCCACTCGGAGGGGAATCACATTGTAATATATAATTGTATATAATATGCTCTCTATAATTTTCCATTGCTTTTATTCTTTCTTCCCATTTATAGCCGTGTGCGTGTGTGTGTGTGTGTGTGTGTGTGTGTGTGTGTGTGTGTGTGTGTGTGTGTGTGTGTGTGTGCGTGCGTGCGTGCGTGTGTGTGCATGCGTGAGTGTGTGTGTGTGTCTGTTTCAGCGCTTAGATTTGATTTTATCAAGATTTTGCGCTATATAAATATTGTAATTATTATTATTATTATTATTGTTTGAAGTGGGAAAAGGCACAGCCACACAAAGGAAGCTGAAGGCAGATAAGGCTTTCATGAAGATGCCGGCGTGTTTTCCAAATGCACAGCCACAGTGGAAGAGGTTGGTGTCTGTAGGTGAGAAAGTCATCATCTCCATTTATAACGGAAACCGCATCGATGCACTGGATGAACTACATTATTAGAAGTTTACAGAGAAAGTAGCTTTAAGCACCAGCTTTGTACAAGTCCATTATCTACCACCAACCAGTGATGCCTGCAAATATCATAGTATGCAGGCACACCTTCAAGTCTAGCAATGGATGCACCGGGACCTCAACCTGAATCCAGAGGACTGGGGATGGCGTGTAAATGACGACCCCTCAGCCTTGCATGGCTGATCTGCTTCCTGCTCCAGACTCATTTCTTCAAGTCATCAGATGCAGCTGTAGGACACACTGTGATTCAGGGAGATGTAGCTGTACGAAACATTGACAGGCCTGATCCACTGCTTGTGGTAACTGCCATGGTGTTACTTGTACAAATTCTTTTGTGACATTGCTGGAGGAGGCGACCGAGGAATACTAGGACAAACAGACCTTACGTATGCTGATTCATGACTGGCACACAAAAACAAGCCGTTCTCTGCTGTAATATTTGCTATACATCTGTTTTGATGACAGATTTGAACGTAATATTTCAAGACCTTTCGAACGAGATGCAACTTCTATATATTTCCATAAATATTTCTAAAGTCGGTGATTTGTATAAGGTATTGCGTAATGTGACCCAATTTTCAGGTAGTAGGATAGTGACCTATGTGTCCTAGGGTTGATTTTAAGATTCTACAAACCATGTAGACTAACATTCAGCAAAAAGAAATTCCATATTTTCAATATATTTAATTATTTTCGGTAGCCTATAAAGGCCGCTTGCTCCCTTCTAGGTAACTACGAACACAGCTTGTTCCGTTTCATGTTCGGAATACCATTTCTGTTTCTAACCAGCGCTTCTTTGTGGTGTGCGTGGTATTTCGGTTTGTTCTTTGTTGCTGTTCTTGCAGTGCTGACTATACATATCCTACACGTGTGTGACATCTTGTCCTAATGTGCTTAGAAGGGGAAGTAGACATGCAGATCTTGCAATGTTTGATAAGACAAAGATTTAAAAAAAAATCTGCCTAATGTAAAAGTGAGATCACTAGGGGGTGGGGGTGGGGGGAAACTAGAAGAAAACTCAACATGGTCAAGCCAATCTAAAACTCTCCTTTTTGTACTAAAACTATTACGGAAAATACAGATTTTGTAATTTTGAAGCTCACGAGGATTTAAGAAGCATTAAGTAAAATAGAACTTATGGAGAAGAGAGAGCAACAGTGAACTGTCCCAGTAGTTAAAAAAGAATGTAAATGTTCTCACACGTAATGACAAGGTCTTGTTCACAGTCCTTCCTAAAAAAAATGACGATTAATAATGATTAATATAATTACAGTATTTATACGTCGCCAAATCTTGACAATTCAAATCAAAGCGTACTCACACACCGCACATACGCATACAGTCGACAAAGATCACCTTTCAGTATTGAAAATACACAGACTGAGGGAAAGAAATAGTTGTAAAAGTCATTGTTGGGAAAAGAGGAAAAACCAGAGTACAATATTGAATACACAGACTGAGGGAAAGAAGTAGTTGTAGAATGCATCGTGGGAAAAGAGGTGGGGTTTTTGAATTGGGTTTAAAAGCAGGAAGGGTAGATGTTAGGCGGTGGCAGAACGGAAGTCTATTATAGGCTGACGGATTCCAGGAACATTTGGTTTGGTCCATGCAAACTTGATCGTGGCGCTATGATTGCCAGACTTATGATGCATTCGCTGCTCCTCACTAGTGTAGACCTTTGCCAAATTTTGGTAAAGATCCATCGAATTACAGCTCAGAAAGTCTGGCTGACACATTTTTGTCACCGATACGTACACATACACATGGTTCTCTCTGGTCGATTTGAAAATTTACGCATTTTTGTGAAAAGGAGATTTTTTTTTAAAAGAGAGCCCAAGCTTTTGAATATTGGCATCCTCCTGTAAAACATCTGACTTGGCTTTGTTTAAGATTTTGATTTAGTCCTACACTTGCTGTGCTTCCCCCCTCCCCCCCCCCAAAAAAAAAAAATACGCTGAACGTAAGCGTGCGTATAAAGGTGTTTGGCGGAACTTACTTTTCCTTTGTTTTATGCTTACAAGGGGCACATTCTTTCTGATCTCATTATAGGGCTAGAGTTAACGTGTATCACCCTTCACTTGTTTGTTTTTAATAATGCTTCCTTAAAAAAAAACGGAAAAAGAATCAGAACACCTATTTAATACAAGGCAATTTGCGTCTGTCTTGTCTGGTTGTATTAAATGCGCGTTCTGATTCTTTTCGCGTGTTTTTGTTTTGTTTTTCTGGTACACTTTCAGACCTGCACATGTACTAAGCTTTTTGCAAAATGTTCACTTTGTATGTATAAGAATGTTCGTTGAATTTTCGCTGACACTTATCCCAGGTCTGAGATAGTGTCCGGAACATGTACGAACCAGGGGAAAAACTCACGGAAATAGAATGAGAATGCATATTTAACCCTTTGACTATCACACCCTGTGCACCAGCGTCCTGCATAGCCAAGCATGCTAGCAAAGCAAAAACTGAACCCTTTGATTCCTGTACACTATCCACAAGCTTCCTGCAGGATGCTGGTGGGTAGGGTGAGGGAGTCAAAAGGTTAAGTTTTTGCAGTTGGTAGATAGGGTGCGGAGTCAAAGGGTTAATATAACAAAAATGAGGTGCAAATTTTGGCCAAATGGACTGAGTGTCAAGTTTTCATTTTCTTTTTGAGTCTGCGTTCCAGCTCTTTCCCCAGCCCACCCCACCCACTCTCTTCTCTCTTGCGGTTTGTGCAATTATTCTTTGTCATCTTTTTTATACGCCTGACAAAGACCGACTGGCGGAACATTTGCGCCTGTGTTGTTTTGTTACATTAAACACGCGTTCTTGTTCTAGTTTTGTGTGTGTTTTTTTTTGGTTCCTGTTTGCATGAGCCCTGGCAGTCAGTCACTTTGATTCAGATTTCTGGAACATCTGTTATGAGTTGACAGCATCTTGTCCACATTTCCAGGCAGCTCTGTCTTTCATTCTAGTTCTAACAAAAGTCCAGTCTCGTGTGTTCTTTGATGTTACTTGTCCATTTTATTATTTTTCCTTTTGTGCCTTCTTATTCCTTTCCTTTTTCCTTTCATTAACTCTGCAGAGCAGTTTTTAGCATGTCTGTAGATCATATGGTACATACGAAAGAAATAAGAGGGAAGCAGGAATAATTTTTATAATATTAATCAAAGGACATAACTCTTGAGAATTATCCCCCATGTTGTACTTCTCAAATCTAACACAGTTTGCGCTACCCATTGTACTTTGTATCTGCTTCTATGCTAGCTGAATGGGTAGCGCAAACTGTGTTAGATTTGAGAAGTACAACATGGGGGATAATTCTCAAGAGTTATGTCCTTTGATTAATATGGTACATACGACTTTACCTCAACTATCCTAGGTGCCAACTGGGTATAGAAACAGAGGCAGATAGCGAGTATCTGGCTGTGCAAATTCTTCGTCAGTGAGTGAATGACACTGCAATAGTTGTAGGTTCAACTCTGAAGCATTGATAGTGCTTGGTTCTCGTGTGGGGCATTACAGAATATTACAGATGGACACATAGGTCATATCACTGCGATAGACATTTTTTGATTCAATAACACATTTTTAGGTAATTTAGGCCTGTTTTTATGTATGTTATAGTGTCCTAAGTCATGTTTAGATTTGTATTCAGGTGTGTTTTTTTTAAAATCCCATGTATAACTTCGACAGAGTGATCAACGCCAGGGGCATCTCCTCAGATTATGTGCGCAAATGCATTGATATGTGTGCTTAATTTTCTGTTCCTTTTTTTTCTTGATGAAGTAATGTGTGTGTATCCAAATGGTTATTGCCCTGATATGGCTGTACGCAATCGGTTGGGTAAGAAGCAACAGTAAGAATTAGAATAAGAATCACATCCAGAAATAGAGCCCAGTACCTCTGGTTTCCTGAAGAGACACATTCCCTTGCCTGTGTTAAGATACCATGAAGACATCACTGAGCACCAAAGAGCACCGGTTGGTCTCTGAAAGAAGACCTCCAGCCAATGAAGCCAGCAAGTGACCAACCAACCATATAAACAAGCTAGCAAGCATACTGTTGTTATACATCAAACCCGACTTGTTAATGAGTTCTTTTTTTTTCTTTTCTTTTTTTCATTCATATTTCTTTCTTTTTCTTTCTGATCAAAATTCTGTTCTATGATCCAGAAAAAAAAGCGTAAAAAGAATAAGAACGCGTATTTAATACAACCAGATAAGACAGGCGCAAATTTTCGGCCAACTGGCCTTTGTCAAGCGTAAGATCACAAACAAACACCAGATACAAAAATTAGGAAAAAAGACTGAAACTTCCCTGCTACTCCGTCTAGTGTGAGAAAAGCATACTGTTGTTATACATCAAACCCAACTTGTTAATGAGTTCTCTTTTTTCTTCTTTTCTTTTCTGTGATATCTTTCTTTTTCTTCCTGGTCAAAATTCTATTCTATGACAACCCCCCCC
>JAPXFY010000023.1:60520179-60528693 GCA_030674185.1 Monoplex corrugatus
AATCAGGGCAGATTTGAACTCTGATGGTTGGAGCTAGTAACTGGCGCGCGTATCCCGCCTGGCACCACGGACCTAAAAATAAATATTCACGTCTGTGGGAGTTTCTGGGGCCTCAGTAGGGCTACAGGCATATCACTTTCAGTTTCAACTTGACCAAACTATAACCGTTCGGCCTACCCATGTGCGTGCATGAATATCTTTGGAGATTATCTGCCTTTGCTTTCTGTCATTTCTTCCTATCATTTTCTGCCTTGCTGGTCCATTTACCTGTATGTGTTCGATAAAGTTTGACCCCACTCTGCAATAACACGAGCACACTGCGCACGCGGGAATGAAAATCTGTGAACTAGCCCTTCTCACCGGATACGTCGGATCGGCCACCAGGTCTTTAGGATCTAGTGGAAGGAAGGAGAACAAATCCTGCCCGATCCGGCATTCGAACCCGGGTCTCTGGCGTTCTAGGCAGGTAATTTTAACCTCTGGGCCTAACACTATAGTGGGCTGGTTGGTTCTTTCGATACAGTCCACGCACTCTAGACAGTTAACAAGAAACATCACGATGATGCGGATGGGACCCAGAGCACCAATGCCTCGCCACTCTCCGGACAATCGTCTCTCAAGCTCCACTCGATAGCCATTTCATTTATGTTTCAATTTCAGTTTCAATTTCAGTTTCAGTTTCAGTTTCTCAAGACGACGTCTCCGCGCTGGGAATAAATTCCATATGCACTAATGTCACAGGTGCTATGTGTATGGTGATCATGGCGCAAGCCTTAAAGCTGCACGTAAACCTATGAGCTGGCCAGGTCCTGAGGTCCTACCAAGCCTGTGTTTTACCTAGTCTACATTTTTTTAATCAAATATTGTATCAGACTATCACTGGAACAATCTTGGTTACATGTAAATGACGTGTGTATCTCTGTATCTTATCTTCAAAGAAAAGAACAGCAGAGAGAGAAGGGGGGGGGGGAGAAAGAGAGAGAGAGAGAGAGAGAGAGAGAGAGAGAAGGAGCGAGAGAGGGAGAGAGAGACCGATTGAAAGAGAAAGAGCGAGAACGAGAGAGAGATATATCGATAGAAAGAGAGAGAAAGAGAGAGACAGACAGAAAGAGAGATCGAAAGAAAGAGAGAAAAAGAGAGAGAAACAGAGAGAGAGAGAGAAAGAGAGAGAGAGACAGAAAGAGAGAGATAGAGAGAGATATATAAAGAAAGAAAGAGAGACAGACAGACAGACAGACAAACAGAGAGAGACAGAGACAGAGAGAGAGAGAGAGAGAGAGAAGGGGGCTGTCCATGCGTTGCATGATCCAGTCATCATTACGTTGTTTACAAACCGAATGGCAAGATGCACTCGAGATACTCGATTGTTGCCACGGGTTCTGTCTCGGCCCACAGCCACTTCTACTCATCTCACCTTGATGTTTCCATTATTCTGGTGGTGTTGGTCTTGTATTTCGTTGGTACCTGCCCCCAAACACCCCACCCTACCCAACCCACCCCACCCCATTTCAAGAACTTGTCAACGCATAGGGTTTCCTTTGCGTGTGTGTGTGTGTGTGTGTGTGTGTGTTTCGTTCTTTGATTTAACGTCTTTTCACTCTGAGTGATATTAGACGAAATGGGGGAGACATTGAGCAAGTCACGAATTTCAAGTATCTGGGCGGATTGTGTGTGTGTGTGTGTGTGTGTGTGTGTGTGTGTGTGTGTGTGTGTGTGTGTGTGTGTGTGTGTGTGTGTGCGCGCGCGTGTGTGTGTGTTTATGTGAATGTGTGTGTCTGTGTCTGTGTGCGTGTGTGTGTGCGTGCGTGCGTGCGTGTGTGCGTGCGTGCGTGTGTGTGTGTGTGTGTGTGTGTGTGTGTGTGCATGTGTGTGTATGTGCATGTGTGTATGTGTTTTGTATGTGTTTTGTATGTGTGTATGAGTCTGTGCATGCGTGTTTGCGTGCGTGTATGTATGTGTGTGTGTGCACGCGCGTGCGCGCGCGTGTGTGTGCAGGCTCAAGACGGCTGCCAGATGATTGCGAACAGGTTTGAGTGGAACGCATATGGAATTTCCTAAGTGAGCTGAATCTCTTCCCAAACAAACTCGAAAACTGCAAGACTTCACAAGGGAAAGAGGGATAGGTGAGGGTTTTTACACTTAGAAGTTCCGACATACCAAAGGTACTTGACCATATCAGCGACAAACAGGAGCGGCTGATAAGTCTTTAACCCTTCAACATCCGCACCCAATACGCCAGATGCAAAAACTGCTTTTATTCTTTCTCCCCATTTATAGCCGTGTGCGTGTGTGTGTGTGTGTGTGTGTGTGTGTGTGTGTGTGTGTGTGTGTGTGTGTGTGTGTGTGTGTGTGTGTGTGCGCGCGCGTGAGTGTGTGTGTGTGTGTGTGAGTGCGTGTGTGTGCGTACGTGCGTGCGTGTGTGCGTGCGTGCGTGTGTGTGTGTCTGTTTCAGCGCTTAGATTTGATTTTATCAAGATTTTGCGCTATATAAATATTATTGTAATTATTATTATTATAAAAACTTAACCCTTTAACTCCCGCATTCTACCTGCCAGCTGCAAAAGCTTCACCCTTTCTCTCCCGCATTCTGTCCGCCAGCTGCAAAAACTTAACCCTTTAACTCCCGCATTCTATCCGCCAGCTGCAAAAACTTAACCCTTTAACTCCCGCATTCTATCCGCCAGCTGCAAAAGCTTCACCCTTTAACTCCCGCACCCTGTCCACCATCGGCAAAAACTTAACTCTTTCACTCCCGCACCCTATCCACCAACTTTAAAAAAATTAACCCTTTAACTCCCGCACCCTATCCGCCAGCTGCAAAAACTTAACCCCTTCAATCCCGCACTCTATCCGCCAGCTGCAAAAAATTAACCCTTTAACTCCCGCACCCTATCCGCCAGCTGCAAAAATGTAACCCTTGCACTCCCGTGCCCCTATCTGCCATCTGCAAAAACTTAACCCCTTCACTCCCACACCTATCCGCCAGCTGCAAAAGCTTAACCATTTCACTCCTGCATCCTATCAACCACCTACAAAAACTGAACCCTAGCATTCAAACACCCTATCTGTCAGCTGCAAAACCTTAACTCTTTCACACCCGCACTCTATCCGCCAGCTGCAAAATCTTAACTCTTTCACATCCGCACCCTATCTGCCATCTGACAAAAAACTTAACCCTTCAACCCCCGCACCTATCCGCCAGCTGCAAAAAATTTTAACCCTTTCATTTCCGCACCCTAGCCACCAGCTTCCTGCAAGGAAGCTGGTGGCTAGGGTGAGGGGAGTGGAAGGGTTAAATTTTTGCTTCGCTATCATGGCTGACAATACAGGATGGCAGGCGGATAGGGTGATGGAGTCAAAGGGTTAAAATTATGCTGTACATACTTCACGTTATCACGTGAAGTTAAATAGTTCCTCTTTAGTCTTGATATTGTAGAATGTTGGTGTAGGTATCTGATTTGGACGGCTGGAAGCGTGGGGAGGGGGGGGGGGGTCGGAGGGGGAGGGAGGAGGAGAGGGGTAAGGAGGGGAGCAGATCTGTTTGATTAGGATAGGGTCGGATAGAGTTCTGACAGCAGATAACAGATCCGTTCTTCGATAACGCTTTGGATGAGAATAAGAAGTTGACATCAGGTGATAAAAATGATATTGAATAAAATGTATAATGAAATGAATGATATGTAATATTAATACAAAAAAATTGATGAAAATAAATATAATGTAATGAAAAAATAACAATACTGATAATTATAAAAATGATAATAATGATAATAATATATAATAAAAAGAAGAACAATAATTATAAAATAAAAACAATAATAGTTATGACAGTTTAATATGTTGATGATAATAATAACAATAATAATAATAATGAATGATGAGAGAGAGAACGTAATAATAATAATCAATAATCAAACAATAATAATAGGTAATTTCACTTCCATACGCAAACAGCCACGTCAAAAGTATGCTGTGTTGCACTTTAAACAGGAATAGAACAAACAATGGCATGCACTCTACGCACAACACCACACGCACAAGAGCTTCACACACAATACACACACACAACACACACACACAACACACAAAACACAACCACACTCACAACACACACACACCCACACAAACACACACCACACACACACACACACACACACAACAACACACACACTAACCACACACACACACACACACACACACACACACACACACACACACAACACCACACCACACCACACAACACACACGAGAATCGACACTAGCTTTTACACACACACACACACACACCACACGCACGCACGCACACACACACACACACACACACACACACACACACACACACACACACACCACACTACACCACACCACACCACACCACACATGCACGATGCTGAATCGGTGTATACTCAGCTTGTTAGGCACACACACACACACACCACACGCACACGCACACACACACCACACACACACACACACACACACACACATACACATACACATACACACACACACAAACACAAACATGCACGCACACACATACGCACACACACGCGCACAACACACATACACTCATTCACACAGACACACACATACTCATATACATACACAAACACACACACGCGCACACACACACACGCGCACTCACGCACACACACACACACACACACACACACACACACGCACGCACACACACAGTCACACAACTACAAGGAAATTAAGGAAACAAACAAACAAAAATAGAAAAAAAACACAAAACAATCACACCCAAACAGTCATTTAAGTAATACCCACATCAATGACGCTTGTTTAACATTGACTTTCAGACACCTTTAAATGCTCATTCCAGACTGTCCGTAACTGCATAGCACCAAAAGAACATTTTGGAAAATGAGCTGTCTTTTATGATGCAGTTAAACTGAGATGGGAACTTCGTCTGGCAACCAGTCCACTGGACTCTTTGGTGCCCATTATGAGCCCATAGAAAATCCCTTCTACACTTTCTATTCAAAGACAGTCCCTCCCCTCCCCTCCAAACAGACTCTCCGTTTACAAACCGGCGGTTCAGGTTTTTTTTTTCTGTTCTGTGGGAAGTAGGCGTCATGTTTTTTTCTCTCTCCTACACGTCCCGACTGATGGATAATTTGAACCATCTGTTCCGTTTATTTTCCATTCCATTTCCTCGTACTCCTTCTCTGTTTATGTTCTTACAACACTGCCCTCGAAAGCAAAACTTACGTTCTTGTTAATGATGTCCTTTTTATTCTCTCTTTGTTTGTATGTGCTCAAACACACGCAAAACTGATTAGAACCATTGATATTTTTATGAACTCTGCGTTGTTTGTTGTTATTGTGTGTTTCTTAAAATCAATACAAAACTACTTCTTTTTTATTGTCTCTGTGTATATTGCTTAACATTTCAATATTAGAACTGTCATTCTGCTCGTATGTGTTTTAGTCAGTCCAAATATTCTTTTTCATGTCTGTGATAATGTGCAAACACATTGCAAAATATTAGACCATGAATCTTGTGAACTCAGCTAAGTTTAGTGTTATCGTGTGTGTGTTAAAGTCAATACAAATATATCTTCTTCTACTTCTTCTTCGTTTTTATTGTCTTTGTGTGTGTGCTTAAATACACGCAAATTCGATTAGAACCATTGCTATTTTCTATGAACTCTGCTTCGTTTATTGTTATTGTGTACTTAAGTAAGTACAAACAATTCTTCTTCTTCTGCTTTTTTTTTACGATTATCGTCATCATTGTCACCATCAACAGTAACAGCAGCAACAGGACCATCTCCATCTTCCTTATTGACTTCATCTTCTTTCTTGACTCAATGTTCTTCTGTTGGTTTGATTTTCTTTGATGTCTGTTGAAATATTTAGTGTTTGTTCTGTCTTTCTTAATTACATGCCGGCTGTCACCGTTCTCGTTCTTTGACAGTGTCTTATAAAAACAGCTTAGAGCCATGCAACAAGAAGGTACAACTGCAATCTTGTTTGGTACCTGACAAGATGTATCCTTCCTGACACAAGAGTGAACCTGAAAAAGCTACGACATTTAGAACATGTGCGTGGGGTCTACTGAATGGAGCAGATGATTTTGAGCGCCCAGCAGATCTACCACAATGGAAAGAAAAGACAACCCATATCCAGAAATAATCAGCAAGAGTGATATAGATAAATAAACTAGTGAGAGATGAAAATAACAAATAACAGTAAATACACACACATACACACCTACATTCATACATACACACCATATCGACACAGCATGATGGCCGACAACAACAGCTACACTAGTTTATTTATCTACATAATCCACTTCCATTGATAAGAATGAATGATTCTGATCGAACTCACAGTGCCATATGAAAGTTGAATGTTGAAGGCCCATTTCTACAAGACTGAAAAGTGTGCCAGTCTAGCCAACAATTTGAGGAAATCCAGGTTCCAATCCAATGTCCTCACTCATAGAAGCTGGAGCAAACGGTTTGTAGACACGTCTGCCCATGAGTTCATGAAACAATTCTCGATTTCTTGGAAGGACAGGACGACAGAACCAAAGCCCTAAAAGCAATCAAAGGACCAGCTGGAAAAAAATGTCCAACCATATCTGGACGAGGAGGAACAAGAGTGAACTTCATGAGGCTTAGATGCCCAACAGCTAAATGGTTAAAGGCCTGGCATCGGGTGAGAAGGGTTAATTCACAGATTTTCAACCCCGCATGCGCGCTGTGCTTGTGTTGTTCGCAGAGTGGGGCACTATAAGGGCTCTAGGCGCATTCACACACGCACATGGGTAGGCCCTACAGTTATAGTTTGGTCAGGCTGAAACTGACAGTGATATGCCTGCAGTCCTATTAAGGCCCCAGAAAAATGCCACAGACCTAAACATTTATTTTTAAGTCCATAGTGCCAGGCGGGACGGGCGCTCCGGACACTAGCTCCACCCATCATAGTTCAAATCTGCCCTGATTTGAAATGTTTCTATCGATTCACGATAACATTTTCCGTTAAAGCCACATCTTTTAAACGAAGTGTTAGGATCAACTAAGTAACATAATTCTTGAGAGTCACGGAGTTATCTCCCATGTAGAATTTCTCGGTTTTGAGAAATTCTACATGGGAGATAACTCCGTGACTCTCAAGAGTTATGTTACTTAGTTGATATTTAAAATTCTCCCTGCTTCCCTCTTATTTCCTGAAGTATTAGGAGGTAATAACAGTTACGGTTCTACCAAATATGAAGTTGTGTTGTTGCTTCTTCATCGAACTACTTGAGAAAACGTTGGAGAGATGTGACGCCTGCTGTTACACGGGTTAGGAATGAAGCGGACATCTCGGGCACAAGGGTTTTATATAGTCCTGCCGTGGCTTTAAGACATCTGTCACAAGGGTGATTTGGACTTTAGATGCCTGCCCACCTCAGAGGGGGTTTGAATCCAGGAGGAGGGACACAAATGGCAACTGCAGGAGGGCATTCAGGAGCCAGGACCTGGCTGAGGCTGGGCTCTTTAGGGCGTCGAAATACTTGACTGCTTGAGGGAGGGCTTCTGTTCTGAAGACATTCTGCTGTCCAAGTTCTTCTCAGAGTTTCTTGCTATTAAAGTCTCACAACTGCTTGGCTCAAATCGTCACTCACGTGCATAAAGTCAGCACAACATGTGAAGAATGCGAAGAATCAATGGGCATTATTGTTTGTCGTATCCACCAGTTGAACACCTTGCGGAAGCTACATAATTGGTACAGGTCTGTACTTGTCTGTCATAATGTGTATGCTGTAATAACTGGTGTATTTCACAGGGCAGAGTGTTACATATATTACAGTTGTGCATATACCTCAACACTCTTGTTTTCAGGGGTGATTTTGGGAACATGTGTTACGAGTTGGCAGCATGGTGTCGTGCATTTCTTGATGGCTCTGGCTTTCATTCCAGGTTCAAGAGAAGTCCAGCTCTGTCTACTCTTTGATGTTGCATGTCCATATCCCCTGTCTTTGAGCCTCTCTCCTTTTCCTTTTTATTTTTCTATTTTTTGTTTCGTTTCATTTTTTCTTACCAGAAGATAATCTTTCACATGTCTTTTCTTCATTTTTCTTTTTTCTTTTTTCTATCGTTCTTCTTCTTCTTCTTCTTTTCTTTTCTTCTTCTCTTCCTTCTTCTTTCTTCTTCTTTCTTCTTCTTCTTTCTTCTTTCTTCTCTTCTTCTTCTTCTTCTTCTTCTTCTTCTCTTCTTTCTTCTTTTCTTCTTCTTCTTCTTTCTTTCTTCTCTTCTTCTTTTTCTTTCTTCTTCTTTCTTCTTCTTCTTCTTCTCTTCTTCTTCTTCTTCTTCTTCTTCTTTCTTCTTCTTCTTCTTCTTCTTCTTCTTTCTTTCTTCTTCTTCTTCTTCTTCTTCTTCTTCTTCTTCTTCTCTTCTTCTTCTTCTTCTTCTCATTCTTCTTCTTCTTCTTCTTCTTCTTCTTCTCTTCTTCTTCGCATTCTTCGCATTCTTCTTCTTCCTTCTTCGCATTCTT
>JAPXFY010000023.1:60543793-60551293 GCA_030674185.1 Monoplex corrugatus
GCATGGCATTCAAATTATCCCTGGGGTTATTGAGATATTCCTATTGCTGTTTGCAGACGATGTTGTTCTTCTCTCTGGTACAGTCAAAGGCTTACAAAACCAGTTAAATGTCTTAAAGGAAGAATCGGATCGACTAGCTTTAACAGTTAACATGGATAAAACTAATATTATGATTTTCAGGAAGGGTGGACATTTATCAAAACACGAAAAATGGTTCTATGGAATTAACGAGGTTAAAGTTGTTAATTCTTATAAATACTTAGGAATAATATTTTCGACAAAATTAAGTTTAAATTATGCATGGGAAGAATCTTGTAATAAAGGGAAAAAAGGTGTTATTGAAATTCTAAAATCCTTACGGAAGCTCAATTCTATTGATTGTAATTTATATTGGAAAATGTTTGATACACAGATAGAACCTTTACTTACATGTGCAGCTGAAGTATGGGGTCTTACTGTAAATCCACATATGGAAAAAGTGCATACATATGCTATAAAATGTTTTTTGGCTGTACCAATTCACTCTTCTAATACTGTTTTATATGGAGAAACTGGAAGATATCCTTTATACATTAGAACCTTTGTGAAGAGTATTAAATACTGGTTGAAATTGTTAAGGCTTCCACAATCTCGGTTATGTAAACAGGCATATGAAATGATGGTTACTCAAATGGAAATAGGAAAACAGAACTGGGCCTATCAGGTAAAAAAGGCTTTATCAGAACTTGGGTTTGGAATCGTGTGGTTGTCCCAGGGAGTAGGAAATGAGTGTCAGTTTATTAATGAATTTAAAGACAGGCTTATTTGTTCGTTTAAACAAAATTGGCACTCAGATATGGAAAACAAAGAAAAATATAGTTGGTTCTTCTCATTTAAAGATGTTTTTCAAACCGAAAAATATCTCAGTGTTGTTACGGATAAATGGCAAAGAACTAATTACGCAAGATTTAGATTAAGAACACTTGGTTTCAATGCAAATAAAAATTGGTTTCAACCTGGGACGTCCACAGTATATCCTTGCCCCTTATGTGGAAACAATGTCGATAATGAAAAACACTTTTTATTCCAATGCCAAATTTTTGACACAATACGTGGAAAATGCAAAGTTTTTGAATCCGACATGGCCAAAAGACAAGATGTTGTATCTATTTTGTCATCTGATGACGAAGTCATAATCAAATCAGTGGCACTATACATTGCGGAAGCACAAAAAATAAGACATAAACACTTACAAGCCCGACATTAGTGCTAGACAATATCATACTGGGATTAATTTAATCTCTTTTGACTGATGTGGGCTATATCACGTTAACTCCAAAAGAAGCCGCTTTATTATAGACTCTGTTTTGTAAAGAGCTGTTTTCGTTTGCTTTATTTTGCTTTGTTTGCCGATAATTTAAGAGTAGCTAATAATATGAAAATAATGGTATATTTGTAGAATATGTTAGAAGTGGATATTGAAAGGGTATATAGACACTTAAGGGTCTACTATACATGTTAACAAAAACAAAAAAAACAAACAAACCAAAAAACAAATAAATAAAAGGCATAGTGATGTCCCTTGTTAACAGAGTATTTTGGGGCAGTTATGTGAAGATTATATTATTATCACTAAATGTAAGGTTTGGGTGGTCTAGCCCAGATGTTTCATCATATTACAGTTTTGATGTGTGTGTGTGTGCGCACGAGCGCGCGCCCGCGTGTGAGCGTATATGGATGCGTGTGAGTGGGTGTGGGTGTGTGAAAAAGATTTTGGTTTGTCTAAACCTAGACAAATTATTGGCCTGAATGTGGGAACACTGTTCTGATATTTTTTGTTGTTGTTTTCTTTGCATTATGTAGTAGTGGTAAAATGGATGATTGTTCATTATATATGATTTGAATATGTTCGACTGTTCAAGGAATGGATGTTCGATATTTTTTTTGATTATGTGTGAAGAATTTGCGCACATACAAAGAGTGGATTATGTGTCGCACTACTGGAAAATTGTTATCCCCCTTGTCAAAAGACCTTTTCGGGTAATGACAATAAACAGTTTCAGTTTTCAGTTTCTCTCTCTCTCTCTCTCTCTCTCTCTCTCTCTCTCTCTCTCTCTCTCTCTCTCTCTCTTCTCTGTCTCCCTCTCTGTCTCTGTCTCTGTCTCTCTCCCTCTCTCTCTCTCTCTCTCCCTCTCTCTCTGTCTGTCTGTCTCTCTCTCTCCTCCCTCTCTCTCTCCCTCTCTCTCTCTGTCTCTCTCTCCCTCTTTTCTCTCCCTCTCTCCCTCTCTCCCTCTCTCTCTCTCTTCCTCTCTCTCTCTCTCCCTCTCTTCTCCTCTCTCTCTCCTTCTCTTGCAGGAAACTGATGGAAAGGGTGAGGAAATCAAAGGGTTAAGTTTTTCCCGTTGGTAGATAGGGTGCGGGAAGCAAACAACAGGTCGGACATTCTGAAGTTGGTCCATTCTTTGACATTTGCCCGATGGCTCTTTCTCTTTCAGTTCGTGACCACTTCCTGCCAGACTGTTGAAGTGGATTGTTATTTTTACTGTTATTTTTGTTTAAAACCCAACCGACTGCTTGGAGCCTATCAGGGCTATATCATCATCATCAGGTGCCCTGCCGCATGGCGTTGGCGATCATGGACTTCCATCTGTCTCTATCTCTCGTTGCCCCTAGCATCTCTCCACCCCCCTCGTCCCCAGCCACTCTGCAAGTCCGTCCAGCATATTCTCCCTGGGTCTACCGGTGCTCTCTTTCCCTCCAGCTTTCCCGTTGTGACCAGGTGCTCCAAATCCCCCTTCCTCATAAAATGGCCTATAAATGTTGCCTGTCTTTTCCTAATCTTCCTTATGAGTGATCTACTTGTGTCTGCCTCCATCAAGGCTGTCTCGTTTGTTTTCTTTGCTGTCCATGGAACTCTCAACATTCTTCTTAGAAACCACATCTCGGCTGCCTCAATCTTGTTCTGGCTTTGTTTGTTGACTGTCCACGCCTCACATCCGTACAACAGTATTGGTTCTATATAACATTCAAGAACTCTCTTCCTGATGTTAATTGATAGGCATTTGTTGGTAAGAATGCCTGTCATCTTCCCGAATGCTGTTTTGGCTTGGCTGATTCTGCCGGCTATTTCTGATGTGCATCTGCCGTCTGATGAAATGATCGTTCCCAGGTATTTGAATTTATCAACCTGTGTCAAGGTTGTGCCATTTGCTGTTATTTTGCATGAGGGGATTTCATGTTTTTTACTGATCACCATGACTTCAGTCTTCCTGCTGTTTAGTTCCAGCCCTTACCTTTGCTTTCTATTTCTAGTATATTCACAAGGTTTTGTAGGTCCTTTTCACTCTCTGCAATTAGCACGGTGTCATCTGCGTATCGAATGTTGTTTATCATTTTCCCTCCAACCTTTAATCCAGGGTCTTCTTCTAGGTTTCTCAAGATGTTTTCGCTGTAAAGTGAAAACTGATCTGGTGACAAAACACAACCCTGTGTGACTCCTCTTTTGATGGTTTGGAAAGAGCTTACATTGTTTTCTATTCTCATCGCAGCTGTTTGTTCCCAGTACATGTTTCTGATTATTCGTAGATCTTTTCCATCAAAATTGAGTCTCTCCAGTTGGTTGATCAATTCATCATGTCTTACCCGATCCAAAGCCTTGGTGTAGTCAACAAGACATAAATACAAATCCTTATTCATCTCATTTGACCTCTCTGTGATAGTTCTTAGGATGTATATGGCATTAATAGTTCCTTTCCCTTCCACAAATCCACACTGTTCTTCTGCTATTTCTCTTTTGATTCTATTCCTTGTCCTCATCATGATTATTCTTAACAAGATTTTTGTTACATCTTTGTCCATCATGATGCCTACTCCTCTTTCATGTGAGTTATCACCAGAGTATATCATTGTGTATTCTCCTGATGTTATCATGCCTGCCCCCTTCCATCTCACTTCCCCTAGTCCTAAAATGCCAATGTTAAGTCTTTCCATCTCTGTTTTGATATTTTCTAATTTACCCTTCTGCAACAGTGTTCTTATATGCCATGTTGCAAGTTTGATGTTTTTAAATCTGAGTTTAGGGTTCGCAGTAACTTGCTGACGGTCTGGTGTCACCTGCGCCGCATGACGGCGGTCCCTACTGGACGAAGCTGCTCCATAGGAGCACCTATTCACGTCGTTGTCGTGATTTATTTTTCTGTTTCTGTCCATGATAACCTGGGAAAAATTACGATGGTGGTTTCCCGTTTCAGGGCTATAATCGTTTCAATCCATACTTCAAAGAAAATCACACAAACTTAACAGGACAATCACACAATATTCAATAATCTAAGGACATGTCCCTGGCGTTGATCGCTCCGTGCAGTTTATCGCACAGGGCATTTAAAAAACATACCAGAATACAAAATCAGACCTAACTAAGGAAACTAAAACATATATCAGAACGGACCTGAATTACCTAAAACTGCTTCCGCATATCTCATTTCTCTAAAGCCACAAATGCACTTAATACGTGTACCCAATTATTATTCCTAAGGGAAAGTACGTAAGACTTTATCGAACACATACAGGTGAATGGACCAGCAAGGCAGAAAATGATAGGAAGAAATGACAGAAAGCAAAAGAGGAAGAAAGAAACAAAGAGAATGACAGAAAAGAGAAAATTTCTAGCACATAATTTCCAGAAGATGGAGATACAGTTTATTCTGAAGGAGTCCCGGCATCCCCACGGGGGTATTTTGATGTTTATAGATATTTTGCACAATGCGTCACACAAATATTGAGTGTTGTTTATTGATTCTGTAAATTTCTCCAGACACTTTAGAAAATATATGCTTTGAAGAAAGAAAAAGTAACCTGACAAAAATAAGTAGAGTCTAAATAACAGGCCTACATACAGTTCTGTTCTACTGTAAGATTGCATGTCGGAAGATATGTGGAATAAAATAATGGGATGTTAAAAAATCGCTCAGGATAGCAAAAAAAATAACAAACAAACAAACAAACAGGAACCAGGAAAAAACACGAAAAAAGAATGCGAAGGCGTATGTAATATTTGTCTTGTCTTGTCTTGTCTTGTCTTGTCTTGTCTTGTCTTGTTTGTCTTGTTTGTCTTGTTATATTAAATACGCATTCTTCTTTTTTTTTCTTTTTTTTTTGTCGTGTTTTTTGTGTGTGTTTTTTTCTGGTTCCCGTTTGCTTGAACGCGGGCAGTCACACTTGTTTTTGATTTTCGTAAAACAAACAAACAAACAAGCAACAATACAAAAAAATCTTCTTCGCCTTTTCTCTGACTTTAACCTTCTCTTTCTTCCGGTTCCCCCACCTCACCCACTACCACAACCACCACCACCACCACTCTCTCCCCCCTTCCCCCCTCTTTGCCCATTTCGTCTTTTCCTGCTCCTCTCCTAGCAGTTACCAGTTAGTAAGGTGTGTGTCACTTTGAATCTTGGAAGCGTTTCCTGAGAAATAACACGCCCCCTAGGTCCATGATCACTGTCAGCGCTGATGCGGGACCAGAGACATAAATACAGAGAGATCGGTAACTCGTTCCGCGACGAGCTGCCTATGTCTTGTCTTGCTGCATTAAAAATGAAGAAAAGAAAAAGACAACTGAAGAAAAAGCAACTTTGCCAAACCGTCTGTGTGTGTGTGTGTGTGTGTGTGTTTGTGGGCTGTTTGTTGAGTGTTATCCAGATATGTCTGTAAGTTTGTCATGATATGTATACATGGGTGCTTCCTCTTTGCTGATGTTGTTGTTGCTTTTGTTGTTGTGTTGTTGTTGTTGTTGTCGGCCGTCGTGCTGTGTCGATATGGGTGTGTATGTATGAATGTATGTGTGTATGTCTGTGTCGGGCATGTGGGTATATACATGGATCTACTGTTATTTTTTATTTTCATCTCTTACCTGCTCATGTATCTACAAAGTCCTTTATTTTGTATTTATTTATTCACATACTTACTTACTTTTTATTCACTTACTTACTCACTCACTCACTCACTTACATACTTACTCACTCACTCACTCACTTACAAATATACCTATCTATGATAAAGAAAATTTGTCTTCACCTGGTTGATAGATAGCTGAGCATTTTGGCATTGACTGGGGGTGGGGGTGGGGTTTCTGTCATGTGAGACGAGTTTATACAGAATAGGTAGTTGCGTTATGATGCAGACCTTTAATTATTTATTTATTTACTTTATATGTATCTTCCTTTTTTGAAGGTAAGATACACATATACACATGTCAATTAAATGTAACCAAGATTATTCCAGTGGTAGGTTGATAAAATATCAGTATAAAATATAGACTAGGTAAAACATAGTTTAGGTAGTGCCTCAGGACCTGGCCAGGTCATGGGTTTATGTGCAGGCTTCAAGCTTGTGCCATGATCACCATACACGTGGCACCTGTGACTTTAGTGCATATGGAATTCGTTCCGAGCGCCGAGAGGTCATCTTGAAAAAATGAAACTGAAGCTGAAACTGTCTTGTTGCGATATTTGTCTTGCTGTAACCAAATCAGAATGGTAGTCTCTTTGCTGTGATGTCCAGTGCGCCCTCTGCATACAGTTCTGCAGAAAGCTCTGGCCAAAGTGAGCCTCATGTACTTTTTCCACATCAGAGATAAATTCTTCACACAGATATTGACCAGTGGTGTTGATAGCACAGTTTGGAGCCTGGCGTTTGTTCAAGAAACATTCATCATATTAAGATAATTCCATATGCGCTTCACCCAATTCTGCCAGCAAATAATTGGCAGGCTCCGTGACCAAGGGCAAAATCTTACGGGTTTTCAAGGTCTTAAAAGGAAGTGGGTGGGGGGATGTATCTCATCATCATCATCATGTGCCCTGCTGCATGGTGTTGGCGATCATGGCCTTCCATACGAATCTATCCCTTGTCGCTGCAAGTACATCTCCCACCCTCTCCGTCCTCAGCCATCCTGCAAGTCGGTCTAATATTTTCTCTCTGGGTCTACTTGGTATACTCTTCCTTCCAGCTTTCCTGTTGTGACCAGGTTCTCTAATTTCTTTTACTTTATGAAATGTCCTATAAATGTTGCTTGTCTTTTTTACAATCTTCTTCATTAATGATCTTCTTGAGTCTGCCTACTTCAAGACTTTTTCGTTTGTTTTCGTTGCTGTCTGTGAAACTCTCAACATTGTTTTTAGATACCGCATTTCAGTTACCTCAGTTTTGTTCTGACTTCGCGTGCTGACTGTCCTCACCTCACAACCATACAACAGTATCGGTTCTATGTAACACTCAAGAACGGGAGCTATCTATCAAACACTAAGCTGACACCACCAGAATGATGGCAGCATTGAGATGTACACCGAAAATGTCAGCTTGTAATATTGTGGGCTGGGATTGAACTCGAGATATCAAATCTTGAGCACGGCTCTATCAAAAGAACCAACCAGCATGTTTTAACCCTTTGACTCCCGCACCCTATCCACCAATTGCAGAAAGCTGGTGGACAGGGAGAGGGAGCCAAAGAGTTGTTCGTTGTTT
>JAPXFY010000023.1:60568793-60578793 GCA_030674185.1 Monoplex corrugatus
GCGTGTGTGTATGTGCGCGCGCCTACATGTGTGTGTGCGCGCGCGCACGCGTGCTTGTATATGTATGCGTGTGCGTGCGTGTGCATGTGTGTGTATGTGTACGCGCGTGAGTGCGTGTGCGTGTGTGTGTATGCGTGAAATTCAGTACGGAAGTTCTTTGCTATTACTATGATGCTCCTGTTCCTCCACCTCCTCATCTATTGTACCGCCCAGTTCGTTACTGACATCACTTGAACAGCTGGCTGCTAACAGAGGGCCGCTGTTTACAGTGTGTACGGTTGCGAGGCGTGGACAGTCTACACGCAAAGCCAGAAGAAGATTGAAACAGCCGAGATGTGGTTTTTAAGAAGAATGTTGAGAGTTCCATGGACAGCAAAGAAAACAAACGAGACAGTCTTGATGGAGGAAGACACAAGAAGATCATTCATAAGGAAGATTAGGAAAAGACAGGCAACATTTGTAGGCCATTTTATGAGGAAAGGGGATTTAGAGCACCTGGTCACAACAGGAAAGCTGGAGGGAAAGAGAGCACCGGGTAGACTCAGGGAGAAGATGCTAGACGGATTTGCAGAGTGGCTGGGAACAAGGAGGGTGGAAGAGATGCTTGAGGCAACAAGAGATAGAGACAGATGGAAGTCCATGATCGCCAACGCCATGCAGCAAGGCACCTGATGATGATGATGATGACCAATAACCTCTCATACTCACAAACACGGCAGACAGGTATGTTTCATAAATATCATTGTTTGATCTCTTATTTCAGATGATAAAATTTCTTTTTCCAGTTGAAGCCGGCTGTTTATGTGTTTAAAAGAGGATGTCTGTGATTATCACCATCATCATCATCATCATCATCATCATCATCATCATCATCATCATCATGTGCCCCGCCGCATGGCGTTGGCGATCATGGCCGTCCATACAAATCTATCTTTTGTCGATGCAAGTACATCTCTCACCCACTGTGTCTTCATCCACTCCGCAAATCCGTCCGATATTTTCTCCCTTGATGTGCCTGGTGCTCTTTTTCCCTCCAGCTTTCCTGTTGTGACTAGGTGCTCTAATTTCTTTTTCCTCACAAAAATATGTCCTTTTAATGTTGCTGTACTTCTCTTAATCTTCTTGTGTCTATCTCCTTCAAGACTGTCTCGTTTGTTTTCTTTGCTGTCCATGGAATTCTTAACATTCTTCTTAGAAACTACATTTCAGCTGCCTCAATCTTGTTCTGACTTTACGTATTGACTGTCCACGCTCCGCATCCATACAACAGTATCGGTTCTGTATAACACTGAAAATGTCTCTTCCTGATGTTAATTGCTAGCCGTGTGTGATGAATTTTGTGCTTTTTTTTTCTTGCTCCAGCCAGCCTGAGCAGGAAGAAGAAGAAGAAGAAGAAAAAGAAGGCAGCTCTGAGATTGTCTTTAAGGTTGGCTGAGCTAATACGCAACTTAAAATAAACTCTTGAGGCCTAACCTTAGCTCAGCGAGATGCAAAGCCATGTTGATAATTCAAAGTTTTTGGTTCAGGTCCTCGGACGGAACACATTTTGAATGAAATGTTGTGGACAGACTTCAGGCTGAATAGCTTTACATAACTACAGCCATCCCACACCATTACGTTCCCTTGAAGTTTTTTTTTCCAGTATATATTTAATATGTATGTACGTATGTATGCATGTATGTATGTATGTATGTATGTATGTATGTATGTATGTATGTATGTATGTATGTGTGTATGTATGTATGCATGTATGTATGTATGTATGTATGTATGTATGTTTATATGTATGTATGCATGTATGTTTATATGTATGTATGCATGTATGTATGTATGTATGTATGTGTGTATGTATGTATGTATGTGTGTATTATGTATGTACGCATGTATGTATGTATGTACGTATGTATGTACATGCGTACGTAAGTATGTATGTATGTATGTATGTGCGTGTGTATGTATGTATGTATGTGTGTATGCATGTATGTATGCATGTGTGCATGCATGTATGTATGTATGTTTATGTCTATCTCTCTCTCTCTCTCTCTCTCTCTCTCTCTCTCTATCTATCTATCTATCTATCTATCTGTCTGTCTGTCTATCTATCTATCTATCTATCTATCTATCTGTCTATCTATCTATCTGTCTATCTATCTATCTGTCTGTCTGTCTGTCTATCTATCTATCTATCTATCTGTCCGCCCATCTATCCATCTACCTTTATTACTTTAATGACTTGATACAAGAAATAAAATGCTCCATATTCCTGTCCAACCTCTACCCCCATGCACCCCGTAAGGGTTCCAGCAACAGTTAAATAGCTTTTCTTGTTTGTTTTCATTATTAAGAAAACAAGCGGATGGTTTAACAACACACATTAACAAAGAGCATTAAAACGTGCTTGTATGCAACATTTACTGCAGATTGAAGCTCTGGTTCTCATTGTAGGTGACACAGATTGGGTAGACATGTTGCTCACTCCAGGTAAAAGGTTTGAAATGATTTCTTGAGGGTAGATGATTGATATGGTTTAGTTATATGGCTTAATGACTGTAGGCATCTTTATATATATATATATATATATATATATATATATATATATATATATATATATATACAGGGTGTTTCAAAAAGAATACGCCAAAATCATCACGTGATGTGTCAAAAACGAAAAAAATTACAAACCTCTAGCATGAACACATGTGTTGTATATACATTCAAGTTTCATTTCATGTTTTATAAGTGCTCAATGTGGCCACCACCGGCAGCGCGGACAACATCAAGCCGATATGAGAATTCCTCCCAAACGCGCCTCAGCATGTCACGGTCCACCGTGTTGATTGCAGCTGTTATTCGATCTTTCAAGTCATCGATACTTGCTGGAAGTGGTGGAACATAAACTTGGTCTTTAACATACCCCCACAAGAAAAAGTCACACACAGTGAGGTCCGGGGATCTGGCAGGCCAAGCACAGAGAGCAAGGTCTTTAGCACCTCTCCTCCCAATCCATCGCTGAGGCACGTTTTCATTCAGATAAGCTCTAACCCCGAGATGCCAATGGGGTGGTGCTCCATCTTGCTGAAAAATGAAGTCATTCGAATCTGCTTGCAGTAAAGTGAATAGCCAGTTTTGGAGCATTTCGAGATAGGTTTGTCCTGTAACGGTGTTTCCTTCAAAGAAAAAGGGACCATAGACCTTGTCTTGAGACACAACACAGAAGACGTTCACTTTAGGGGAATCTCTTTCATGCTCAACAGTTTCATGTGGGTGATCTGTTCCCCAAATGCGCACATTGTGATGATTGACTGTGCCGCTCAAATGGAAAGTCGCTTCGTCACTAAAAACTAAACGTGAAAAGAGAGTTTCATCACCTTCCTCCATCTCCAGCATTGACTCACAGAATGTCCTCCGCATCACCTTGTTATCATTAGTAAGTGCTTGGACGAGGCTTAGTTTGTATGGTTTCATGTGTAATCGTCTCTTTAACACACGCCAGACAGTGGTATGAGGGATGGCAAGCTGAAGACTTGCTCGACGTACGGACTTACGTGGGCTGCTCTCAAATGCATCATGAATCCTCTCCACTTGCTCCTCTGTAACACGTGGTCTTCCAGGACTCTTTCCTTTGCACAGACACCCACTCTCTTTAAACTGTCTAACCCACCGTCGAATGCTCTCACGATGGGGCGGATCAATGCCGAATTCTGTTCTGAAAGCACGTTGCACCGTGACAATGGCATTTGTTTTCGCGAACTCAAGCACGCAAAACGCCTTCTGCTGAGGAGTCGCCATTTTGATTGATCTTCCCACAATTCAGCTGCACCGGAAGTTATACTAACGACAGCGGTGAAATTGACACCCAATCAAACTTTGATAACTACTCTATCAAATAACCACTGATTCAGTCCACTACAATGCTATAGACCTGAAAAAACTGCGTAATGATTTTGGCGTATTCTCTTTAAAACACCCTGTATATCGCTCTCTCTCTCTCTCTCTCTCTCTCTCTCTCTCTCTCTCTCTCTCTCTGTCTCTCTGTCTCTGTCTCTATCTCTGTCTTTCTCCACACACACACACACACACACACATATATATAAGAGTATATGTATATATATATATATATATATATGTATATATATATATATATATATATATATGTGTGTGTGTGTGTGTGTGTGTGTGTGTGTGTGTGTGTGTGTGTGTGTGTGTGTGTGTGTGTGTGTGTGTGTGTGTGTGTACATATATCGATGTTACATAACTATTTGAATATGATGTAATGCCTGTTAAATATCAACACATAATCTACCCCACATATTGTTTTATTCTTTGATTTTTCCAGTTTAAGTTATTTTAAAATCGTTTTCTTTAAGCACATTTTGCCGATAAGCCTTCAAACAAACAACAAATAATATATATGTGTATGAATATATATATACATACACATTTAGGTACAATAACATAAAATAACTTCACTTATTTAGTGCAAACATTGCACGTCAAAAGCATGCTCGTTGCGCTCTAGAGAAATACAACAAATAATGCGCGTGCACAAACATGCACGCACACACACACACACACACACACACACACACACACACACACACACACACATACACACACACATACACACACACACCCACGCACACACACACACACACACGCACACACACACACACACACACAAAACACATACACACAAACACACACACACCCATACACACTCACACACACACACACACACACACATACACACACATACACACTGTATAATAGGCTCATCATCCTTTAGCAAGTCCTGATCATTCCACTCGATCTTAACAGGTCTATTGATTGATTGTTTGATTGATTGATTGATGGATGGATGGATGGATTGAGTGAGTGAGTGAGTGAGTGAGTGAGTGAGTGAGTGAGTGAGTGAGTGAGTGAGTGAGTGAATGAGTGAGAGAGTGAGTGAGTGATTTGGTTCAGTTTTTACCTCAGGTGGTATGGCCGACGGGAATAACCACCCTAGGAAAGTAATAAAGGAGGGACTCATCTAACCCTATACCGACACCACCAGAACAACAATGATGTTAAGATGGGGACAGTGAGAAGGTCGGTTTTAATTAAATGTAGCACACTCCACTCCGGGAGTCGAACCCACAACTATCAGCACGTGGATCCGACGATCAAACCAATTGAGCTACTGGGGCCCGCTAACAGTTATATGTTTCATCATCATCACCATCAAGTGTCTTGCCACATGGGGTTGGCGATCATGGCCCTCCATATGTAAATATCCCTTGTTGCTGCAAGAACATCTTCCACCCTGTCAGTCTTCAGCCACTCTGCAAGTCCATCCAATATTGTTTTTTCCTGGGTCTACCAGGTGCTCTCTTTCCCTCCAGCTTTCCTGTTGTGACCAGGTGCTCCAATTCCCCTTTCCTCATAAGCGGTCATTTATTTGTTGCTGTTACATGTAAAAAAAAAAAAGAGAGAGAAAACAGAAACTCAATGTGAAAGTGTGAATGCCGATAACAGAAATGTGACGTCAAAATGTGTCTGTCAAGTCAGCTACTATCTGATGTTCCCTCTTGAAGATTAGTTTGTGATTCACTTGATAATGAATCGAGAATATTTGTTTTGGTTTATGCTAATACTGACAATATATGTTTAAGTTTGATTTCGTTGTATGGAAATATGTAGAATTCTTTGGAACAATCTAGAAATGACAAGAAAAACGTAGAATACCTTAGATCTTTCGAGAATGTTCCGGAAATCATTTACAAATTTAATCTGTACAGTGATTAACTAGAACTACAGAATATTCTAGAAAGAGAAGGTCCGAGAATGTGGCTATGATTGGCTGAAGATCTAGGGAAAGGCCGAGAATATTCAGGAACTGTCCATGATATTATAAATAAAGCGTGACTGTGGGTAGAGAGAGAGAGAGCGATTGGAAGAGTTGAAGTGTAAGTGTGCTGTCAGAGATAGAGAAGTTTCTGTAGATTCGTGGAGTTGCTGTGTGTGTAGATTTGAGAGCTGAAGAAGAATAATTCGGCAAACTACGAGTGGTGCATCGGATGTGTGAAGTTTTTATCCAGTTCCTGTTATGTTTTCTACGTTCTTCAAATAAAAGATTATTTTCGTTTAACCTGGACTGGTGTATTCTGCCTCTGAGAAGAATGATCAACTACTAGATATTCACGAACCTGCATAAACTGCAAGACACTGCCAGTCACCTACATCTTTACATGTGACAGTTGCCTGTTTTTGTTTTGTTTTCCTAATCTTCCTTATCAATGACCTTCTTGTGTCTGGTCTATGCTTACGGTAACACAATTACATGCTGCAGACGTGGGTGTCTATGTGTACATTTCTGTTTAATAAATAGGGGGGTAGATTCGTCTCCTAGGCTGTGTCTGATGAGTCCACCCCATCGTTTCCCAGATTGAGGGAGACACCCAGGGGTGCAGATAGGGCCGTGCACTGATGAACCCTAGCCCTTAGCCCCCAGGGGATGCCCCATATTTCATCCTTCAGTCTGACAGGCCTGTTGCACGTGTGCGTTGCCTGCCTCGCTACGCTGCCTGGTATTAACTAGGCTATACTAACACTTGCTGGTTAGATGTAGTAGGACAGTGTGTTTGTATGAGTTTGGTTGGTTGGTTTGGTTGGGTGGGTGGTGGGTTGGTTGGTTGGTTGGTTGGTTGGTTGTTGGGTTGATTGGTTGGTTGGTTGGTTGGTTGGTGGTTGGCTGGTTGGCTGGTTGGCTGACTGGTGGGTTGGTTGGTTGGATGGATTAATTGGTTGCTTGCTTGCTTGTTTGTTTGGTGAGTTGGTTGGCTGGTTGATTGCTTGATTTGTTAGTTGTTTGACTTTCGGATTATTTAGTTGCTTATTTAGTTATTTGGTTTGGTTGTTGGTTGGTTGGCTGGTCAATTGGATAATTCGCTATTTGGTTAGTTGGATGGCTGGTTGGTTGATTGGTTAGTTGGACAACTGGTCATTTGTTTGGTTGGCTGTCTGACTAGCTGGTTGGCTAGTTGGTTGGTAGGTTGGTTGTTAGCATTTGCTTGATTGTTGATTGGGTTGATGGTTGGCTGACTGGTTGTTGGTTGGCTGGCTGATTGGCTGGCTTGCTGGCTAATTGTTTGTTTGTTTGTTTGTTTGTTTGTTTGTTTGTTTGTTTGTTTGTTTGTTTGTATGCTAACACTGGACGGAGCAGCAGGGAAGTTTCAGTCTTTTTCTCCAAATTTTTGTATTTGGTGTTTGTTCATTTGTGATGTTACGCTTGACTTAGGCCAGTTGGCTGACAATTTGCGCCTGTCTTGTCTGGTTGTATTGAATACGCGTTCTGATTCTGTTTTCGTGTTGTTGTTTTTCCCTTGGTTCCTTACTGTTTGTTTGTTAGTTTGTTAGTGGAAAGAGAAATGAATGTCTCTATTTCCGTCTTTGTTCAGACTCTAGCGTGTTGGTTAGGTTGATGGCAATGTGTGTTTATTTGTTGATGTATTGAGAGAATATTAAAAACCTCGCTATAGTAGTCTTAGTTCTCAGTCGTGGTGGTAAAAAAATGAAACAGATTTTGTTTTGATTTCTGCTGACGTGTCCTTCTTTCTGCCTGCTGCTCACTAAGCTTTGGTAGGCAGTGGGTGTGCATGTGTGGATTTTTGTGAATACATGTATGTCCGCATTCTTCCTCAGTTATTACTTTGTCCATTAATTAAAACCTTTTGACTCCCGAAAGGGAGAAGAGTGGCAGAATGGTTCAGACGTTCGCCTGCCAATAACTGAACTCGAGGTTCCAGGGTTCGCTCCCCGTAGAGGCCTCGACTCGACTTGTCTCCTCAGTTTGACCGGAAATTGAACTAAACGTCTAGTCCTTCGGAAGGGGACGAAAACGTGTCGGACCCGTGTGCCTTCGGCTGCGCACTCTAAAGATCCCACGGCAGTTGAAAATCGTGAAGAGCAGGGCATTGCCCGGCTGCCTTGGTATGAAACATTGGAACGATAGGTAAATTTTCCAGGTCCAACCCCTTGAAGACAAAGTAGCTTTCTTGCCTTCCTGAAATCTTGGTTTAAAATGTGAATATGAATATGAGATGAATTTGAAGCGAGGCAACGTCCTTAGATTATGTTCGCGAATGCATCGATACATGTACTTAATTTTTTTTTCTTTATTTTCCTGTTGAAGTTTCGTATGTTTTGAAATAGTTATAGCCCTGATATGGCTCTACGCAGTCGGGTGGGCTTTAAACGACAATAACAACCTGAAAGATGTGGGGGGGGGGGGAATCCCCACCCTGTCTTTACCCACCAGCCGGGAGGTACCCAGGCAGGATCAAATCCAGACATTTCCAATTGGAAGTCCAACGTCTGACCTACTTGACAGTCGCACTTGTCACTTGTGATATAAGGGGTAGACAATCCCTGAAGGGATGGGGGTAGATAAAGGACGAGAGACGGGAGTTTGGTTTGGTTCAGTTTTTACGTCGACACCCACCTCAGGTGATATGGGCGACGGGGATAACCATCCCAGGAAGGGGGAAGGGGACTTATTTAATCCTATACTGACACCACCAGAACAACAATGATGTGAAGATGGGACATTGAGAAGGCCGCTTTTAATATAGCGCACCCGGATTCGAACTCACAACCATTAGCATGTGAATCCGACGCTCAAACCAACTGAGCTACTGGGGCCCGCAAGAGACGGGGGATGGGCTAGAGTTTAGATAAAGCTTCCAAAAGTATGAAGGCACTCGTTCTTCTGGTGGAGTCAGTATAGGATTAGATAGGTCCCCCTTGCCCCACGGCCCTGGGATGGTTATCCCCGTCGGTAATATCACCTGAGGTGGGTGCCGACGTAAAATTTGAACCAAATCAATCAATGCAGGCACTTGATTCTGTCTGCGTGACAACAACGAAGAGGCTGATAGTTTCAAACCTATGCTGCGTACTTCACGTTATCATGCGAGGCTAAATAATTCCTCGTGGTTTTCAAATTGTAGAATAGGGTTCTTGGTTTCTGTTTAGATGACTTGTTTAAGTTTTTAATTTTTCGTAGGTTTGAAATTGTAGAATGTGGATTTTTGCTTCTGTGTGAATGGTTTGTTTGTTCAAGTTTCTTTTAATTCTTTGTGGATTTCAGATTGTAGAATGTGGTTCTTGGATACTATTTAGATAGCTTGTTTAACTTTTTAATTAATTCTTTGTAGTTTGAAATTTAAGAATGTGGTTCTTGATTTCTGTTTGAATTGTTTGTTTATTCAAGTTTCTTTTAATTCTTTGTGGGTTTGAAATTGTAGAATGTAGTTTTTGGTTTCTATTTTGATGACTTGTTTGATTAAAATTTTTTTTTCAAATCTTCGTGGTTTTGAAATTGTAGAATATGGTTCTTGGTTTCTGTTTAGATGGCTTGTTTGATTAAGTTCGGCTCGTGGATAAGAGTGCTTCTGTCTTAGCAAAGTTGTGGGTTTTGTTCCAAGCAGTACAGTTATGAAGAAGAACCAACTTGCCAATCGTCGAATGAAGCAAGCAAACAAGCAACAACCATTTATCAATTAAACACAAAAAAAGAAACAAAACAGCAACGACACTATTCAAGCACACTCACAGACGTAGACACACACACGCACGCACACACACACAGACGCGCGCGCGCACATACACACACACAGACAGAGATACAGACAGACAGATAGACGGAGACAGAGAGACAGAGAGACAGAGACAGAGGGAGACAGAGAGACAGAGAGACATGGCACATACATGCACACGCACACACACACACACACACACACGCACGCACGCACGCACGCACGCACGCATGCACACACACACACACACACACACACACACACACACACACACACACTCGCACGTTCGTACGAACTCACCACTACCACCACTGCCACAGGTCAGAAGTCAAATCGAGTCAATTTTATCATCTCCAAAAGAGAATTTAATCTGTAGCCTTCTACAAAAGTGCAACACAAAACACAAATACATTGATTTTAAA
>JAPXFY010000023.1:60581293-60583793 GCA_030674185.1 Monoplex corrugatus
AATGGCCATCAATTAACTTCAGGAAAAGAGTTCTTGAATGTGATATAGAACCAATAGTTTTACGGATGTGAGGCGTGGACAGTCAACTCGCGGATCAGAACAGGACTGAGGGAACTACATATGCTTTTCCAAGAAGAATGCTGAGAGTTTCATGGACAGCAAAGAAAGCAAACGAGACAGCCTTGAAAGAGGCAGACTCAAGAAGAACAGTAATGATAAAGATTAGGAAAAGATCAGCAACATGATAGGACATTTTAAGAGTAATGGGGAATTAAAGCACCTGGTCACAACAGGAAAGTTGGAGGGAAAGATTACACCAGGTAGACCCAGGGAGAAATTATTGGACAGACTTGCAGGGTGGCTAAGGAACACAACAAAAATTTTACGACAAAAATTTTCCATCTGGGTAAGGCTGAGGTTCTTAGACGCTTCAAATCATATCTTCGTGAACAAAATGTGAGTCATCATTCCATCGAACGTCTTAACCCAAAATGGAATAGATAGAGGAAGTAGTCGGAAATCCATTATGAAAGAAAAAACAAGAGCTGTCACTAATCAGACCAACATTGGTATCATCCCAAATTTACACTGCACAGACTCTTACAGCGTGGAAAAGGAAAGTGTTTGGGTTTTTCCTGAAACAGAGATAAAGGAAAAATGAAGAAAAGAAACAGACAACTGAAGAACAAGCAAGTTTTCCAAACCGTCTCTGTGTGTGTTTGTGGGCTGTTTGTTGATTGTTTTCCAGATATGTCTGTAAGTTTGTCATGATATATATATATATATATATTATACATATCCATACATACATATAATAATAATAATTGCAATATTTATATAGCGCAAAATCTTGATAAAATCAAATCTAAGCGCTGAAACAGACACACACGCACGCACGCACGCACACACACGCACACACAGACACACACACACGCGCGCGCATTGCTATAAATGGGCAGAAAGAATAAAAGCAATGGAAAATTATAGAGAGCATATTATATACAATTATATATTACAATGTGACTCCACTCCGAGTGGAGACAGGCTGCAGAGGGGGTTGAGTGAGGTCAGGATTTTATGCAGAGGAGAAAAGATGAGTTTTGAGAGCGGACTTGAAGGAGACAAAAGTAGGTTGCTGACGGACTGAGAGAGGAAGTTTGTTCCAGGAGAGTGGACCAGAAACAGAGAAGGCTCGTGGACCATAGGTATTGAGCTTAGTGCGTGGAAAGCGAAAAGTCAGAGGATCGGAGGCAGAGCGGAGGGTATGTGAGGGAACATAGATCTCAAGTAGGCTTGACAGGTAATCGGGGGCTGCGTTATTGAGGCTTTTGTAGCACATGGTGTCTAGTTTGTACTGTATGCGCTTTGATACAGGGAGCCAGTGAAGTTGTGCCAGGAGAGGAGATATGTGGTCAGCTTTTTTTCTTTTTGAGTACAAGGCGTGCAGCATTGTTTTGAATATATATATATATGGGTGATTCCTCTTTGCTGGTGTTGTGGTCGTTGCTGCTGTTGTAGCTGTTGTTGTCGGCCATCATGCTGTGTCGATATTGATGTGTATGTTTGGATGTATGTGAGTATGTCTGTGTGCGGGCATGTGGGTATATGCATGTATTTATTGTTATTTGTTATTTTCATCTCTTACCTGTTTATTTATCTACATACTCCTTTATTTTGCATTTATCTAATCACTCACTTACTTCTCGTTTATTTACTCACTCACTCACTCACTCACTCACTTACTTACTTACTTACTTACTTACTTGCTTACTTACTCACTTACTTACTTACTTTCTTACTTTCTTACTTACTTACTTGCTTGCTTGCTTGCTTACTTACATATCTATCTAAGATTAAGAAAATATTGTCTTCACCTAATTGATAAACAGCTGAGTATTTGGGCATGGACTCGGTTGGGAGAGAGGTTCTGTCATGTGAGACGAGTTTATACAGAACAGCTAGTTGTGTTGTGATTCAGACCTTTAATTATTTGTTTATTTACTTTATATATGTATGTTCCTTTTTTGAAGGTAAGATATACACACACACATCTCATTACATCTAACCGAAATTATTCCAGTGGTAGGCTGATATAATACCAGTATAAAACATAGACTAGATAAAACATAGTCTAGGTGGGGCTTCAGGACCGAGCCAGATCATGGGTTTATGTGCAGGCTTAAGGCTTGTGCCATGGCCTCCATACACGTGGCACCTGTGACGTTAGTGCATATGGAATTCGTTCCGAGTGCGGAGACGTCATCTTGAGAAACTGAACCTGAAACTGAAACAAAGGAACACCAGGAAGACCCGAGGAGAAATTATTGGACAGACTTGCAGGGTGGCTGAGGACGAGAGGGTGAGAGATGTACTTGCAGCGACAAGGGATAGATTCGTATGGAGGGCCATGATCGCTAACGCCATGCGGCAGGACACATGATGATGATGATGATGATGATGATGATGATGATGATGATGATGATGACTATATATATATTCA
>JAPXFY010000023.1:60588793-60590822 GCA_030674185.1 Monoplex corrugatus
GACAGGCAACATTTATAGGGCACTTTATGAAACAAGAGAAAATACACCTCCTAGTCACAACAGGAAAGCTGGAGGGAAAGAGAGCAACATATAGACCCCGGGAGAAAATATTGGATGGACCCGCAGGAGGCTGAGGACAGAGAGGGTGGAATATGTGCTTGTAACGACAAGGGATAGATTCGTATGGAGGGCCATGATGGCCAACGCCATGCGGCTGGGCACATGATGATAATGATGATGAAGAAATTTCAGGCTACGGTGTGAAGCTAGGTATTTCGATATTGTGGACTGTTCCTCTGGGTCTCTCTGTAAAAGGAGTGTTTGATTACCGTGGAGTCGTATAGATACGAGTGCAACAAGCCGTGGGTTTTGTTTTTTAGTATTATAAAACTAATCAATCCAAACAGGACGAAAATCATGATGCGTTTAAGTATTGAAAATAGCCTTCAATCTATCAACCGAACACAAAATAAGCAAACAACAACAAAAAACAACCTTCCAACGCACATACACACGCCTACAGATACACACAGACATACACACATACACATACATACACGCATACACACATACATACACACATACACACATGTACACATACACACATACATACAGACATACACACACATGCACCCAAAGATACACGTTCATACATACTCATATACGCAAACATTCAAAAACATAACCACACACTTGTACAAACACATACACATACACACACACACACACACACACACACACACACACACACACACACACACACACACACCACACACACACACACACACACACACAAACACAAACACAAATCAAAAATCAAAGAACGAACGAACATACAGAGACACATATAGCACACATACGCAAACATATATAATTATACATACACACACATACACCAAACACACAAACGCGCATACACATATGTAGACGCAGACACGCACACACAGCATAGACAGACACACACACACACACACATACACACACACGCGCGCGCGCGCGCGCGCACACACACACACACATACACACACACACACACACACACACACACACACACACACACACACACACCACAACCGCCGCCTTCACCAAAAAACAACATAACCCCCCAAAACAACAACAACAACAACAACATGTAAACCAAACAACCACACAAACAAACAAAACAAATGTTAAGTCTTCCTTACGAACAAAAGCTAATATCTATGTAATGACTGACTTACGAAAACAACAAAACAAAAACAAACAAAACACAAACAAACACACACACACACACACACACACACACCACACACACACACACACACACACACACACACAACACATACACACACACACACACACACACACACATACACATACACACACACACACACACACACACACACACACACACACACACACACACACACACACACACCAACAAACTTCAAATAAATATCTCTCCCAGACTATTTACGAAGCACCTGAAGAACACTTTGGAAAGTGAGCTGGCTTTCATGAGGCAGTTAACCTGAAGTGGAAGCTTCGTTCAGCGACTGCTCTACCGGACTCTTAGGTGCCCATTATGGGCCCATAGAAAATCCACTCTATGCTTCCCATTCAAAGACTGGGAGTGTGCCGTTGTTTCCACTGTGACGCCGCCGTTTCCCCAATACCACTGTTCCCTTATATTACAGTTCCCCAATGCCACTAGTTTCCCTATACCGTTGTTCCCCATGCCACTAGTTCCCCTATACTGCATTTCCCAGTGCCACTATTCCCCTATACCGTTATTCCCCAAGTGTCACTGGTTCCACTATACCGTAGTTCCCAGTGCCACTAAATCCCCTACACTGCAGTTCCCCAGTGCCACTATTCACCTATACCGTTGTTCCCCAGTGTCACTGGTTCCACTATACCGTTTTTCCCCATGCCATTAGTTCCCCTATACTGCAGTTCCCCAGTGCCATTATTCCCCTATACCGTTGTTCCCCAGTGTCACTGGTTCCACTATACCGTTTTCCCCATGCCACTAGTTCCCCTATACTGC
>JAPXFY010000023.1:60590922-60593422 GCA_030674185.1 Monoplex corrugatus
ATTTGTGTATGTCTTCTTGTTTTTCTTCGTATTCTTCTTGTTCTTGTTCTTCTTGTTCTTATTCTTGTTCTTCTACTTCTGCTTCTGCTTCTTCTTCTTCTTTTTCGTTTTTTTTCCTCTTCATCTTCCCCCTCCTCCTCCTTTTTCTCCTTCTTCATGAGGTTATATGAAGAAAACTGAGGAAATTAATATAATACAGATTAACTCTTTGACTCCGACATTCTATCTACCAGCATCCTGCATTGTCAATCATGCTAGCAAATCAAAAACGTAACCCTTTGACGCCCTCACCCTATCCACCAGCTTCCTGATGGAGTCATTGGGTTAAGTTTTTGCAGTTGGTGGTTAAGGTGAAGGAGTCAAAGGGTTAAAACAGCCAAATCATGACTCAAGATTGTCAGTTTCAAAAAGAAAAAGAAAAAAGTGGGCAGTAATTTCTGCGCACCCATAGTATATGACCGCGCGTGCACACAAGCATATACGCACACACACTCACACGGGGATTCATAGTAGCCAGAAACTCCGTGGAGAGCCGGACTGCGGCAGGTCCTGAGAAGAGAAATCCCTGTCGGGCAAATGTTTCGGTCCTTGTCTCCTGACTGACACTCTAAGGGGGCTGGGCCGCATCCAGATCATGATTCCTGGATTCCCTTCCTCTGTCGCCATTTTTTGTTTTTGTTTGTTTGTTTTTTTTTGTTAGAAATTTTTCCTTCATTCAGGTTCAAACCTTGGCACCAAGATATTCAGGCGTTTCATGGCCAATTCACCCTTGTGATAGGTGTCTCAGCCATTTAGCTACGGGACACCAGCAACATATAGGGGAATATCAAGCCTTATGAAGTTCACTTTTGTTCCTCTTAGAGTTCACTTTTGTTCCTCTTAGAGTTCACTTTTGTTTCTCTTAGAGTTCACTTTTGTTCCTCTTAGAGTTCACTTTTGTTCCTCTTAGAGTTCACTTTTGTTTCTCTTAGAGTTCACTTTTGTTCCACTTAGAGTTCACTTTTGTTCCACTTAGAGTTCACTTTTGTTCCTCTTAGAGTTCACTTTTGTTTCTCTTAGAGTTCACTTTTGTTCCTCTTAGAGTTTACTTTTGTTCCTCTTAGAGTTCACTTTTGTTCCTCTTAGAGTTCACTTTTGTTTCTCTTAGAGTTCACTTTTGTTTCTCTTAGAGTTCACTTTTGTTCCTCTTAGAGTTCACTTTTGTTCCTCTTAGAGTTCACTTTTGTTCCTCTTAGACCAGATCCAGCTGAAACTCTTTTCAGATGATTCGGCCATTGCCTTTAGGATTCTAGTCCTCTCTCTGTGTGCTAGAAATCACGAGGTCCTAGGCTGATGTTCCTGTCTACTCCCTTTCTCCAACCTGTATGGCGATGACTTCGGCTTGAAAGCCAGACGTCCTTAGGTTGCAGGTTGCTGGCTAGACTGGCATGATTTTCAGTCGTGTAGAAATCGCTTTCTCCATTTTGCTTTCATACGGTACAGTGAGTTCGATCAGAATCCATTGGTTTGATAAATGGTTGTGGAGAACTATGTCAGTCTCAAGTCACTCTTGCTGATGATTTCTAGGTGGTTTTTTTTTTTTTCCCTTTCTTTCCCATTGTGGGGGATCTGCTGTACATTCTAGTTGTCCACTCCATCAAGCACACTCCTCTTTCTTTTTCAGGCTACAGATTGCTCCTTTCTCCGTGAGGGGGGAGAGAGAGAGAGAGAGAGAGAGAGAGAGAGGAGAGAGAGAGAGAGAGAAAGATATTTATAAACCCCGTGGTCAGCATTCGTTGGCACGAATGTCGACCTTGAATATAAAATGTTGCATATGTTGTTTTTACATAGCAAGATTAGGCACGCGTCTGCATGCTTTAATTATATGTAATTGTTTCCCCCTAGGTACAAATTATATACAATTATTTCTGCGATTAGGCACATGTCTGCATGCTTTAATTATATGTAATCATTTTCCCCTAGGTAAAAATTATATGTTATATGATTGTTTCTCATCCCCCTTAAGCGTACTCATTTCTGCTTATATGATGTAATTTAACTCGGAGAGATTTTCAGTGATACGTTGAAATATTTTTATGGACACTTAAAAACTCGTAAGTACTTAATATGATTAAATTGGCTGTATGATTAGGTTTAGGGTTGTTTTTTTTCTTCTTTCATTTTCTTAGATATGTGCAGCTGCCTTAATATAGTAAAGTGGTGTCTCAATTGCGACAAATTATCTTGAAGAGGTATTTTATCGTGAAAATTCAGCTCTAACGGGAAGGCCTCAGTGAATTAGTTGGCTCAGAGTGGTTTGAAGATATTAACATGATGGGCCATCAAATATTTTCCGGTTGTTTTATCATTGAAGGAATTAGAGTTAGGGCGTGGGTTTTTTGTTGAAGTAGTGGTTCGTTAACCCTTCGACTCCTGCACCTTGCCCACTGGCATCCTGCATTGTCAACTGTGCTGGGAAAGCAAAAACAACCTTTTGACTCCCTCACCCTATCCACCAGCT
>JAPXFY010000023.1:60600922-60608422 GCA_030674185.1 Monoplex corrugatus
TAATAGTAGTGATAATAATAGTGGTAATAGTGGTGGTGACCGCAGTAATGGTATTGGTGATGGTAATAGTAGTGATAATAATAGTGGTAATAGTGGTGGTGACCGCAGTAATGGTATTGGTGATGGTAATAGTAGTGATAATAATAGTGGTAATAGTGGTGGTGGCCGCAGTAATAGTATTGGTGATGGTAATAGTAGTGATAATAATAGTGGTAATAGTGGTGGTGGCCGCAGTAATGGTATTGGTGATGGTAATAGTAGTGATAATAATAGTGGTAATAGTGGTGGTGGCCGCAGTAATGGTATTGGTGATGGTAATAGTAGTGATAATAATAGTGGTAATAGTGGTGGTGGCCGCAGTAATGGTATTGGTGATGGTAATAGTAGTGATAATAATAGTGGTAATAGTGGTGGTGGCCGCAGTAATGGTATTGGTGATGGTAATAGTAGTGATAATAATAGTGGTAATAGTGGTGGTGGCCGCAGTAATGGTATTGGCAGGAGGTGAAAGTAGAGAAAGAAGAACTATCGAAGATGAAGAAATAGATAATATTGATGACAGTGAAAAAGATGGATGCATGGAAGGATGCAAGAAGGAGCGAACGAAAGAAAGAAAGATGAAAGAAAAGAATAAAGAGGAAGAAGAAAGAAAGAAAAAACAAATAATGAGAATAAGCCAACGAAGAGAAAGCGCTAGATCGAGGAGCAAAGAAAGAGGAAGAAGAAAGAAAGAAAGAAAGAAAGAAAGAAAGAAAAGAAAAGAAAAAGAAAGAAAGAAAGAACAAACGATGAGAAGAAGCCAAGGAAGAGGAAAAAGATGAGGCAAGGTAGGAGACGATAATGACAATGTTAGATCGAGAAGCAAAGAGCTTCCCTAAAGTTAATTGCCTCTCCAAGTTTCTGGAAGGAAGGCTTTTCGCTTAAAAGGAGGAGAGAGCTACCAAAAACTTCCCTACAAAGTGGAGAGAGCTCCTGTCTTTCCATCCCATCTGTGAAAGGTTTCTTGATTTAACATTGATCACGGTTGGTATTGATAGAGCAGCGAGACAGAAAGCAATGGACAAAGGGTGGTGAAGGCTGCCTGAAATATGTGTGTGTGTGTGTGTGCGCGCGCGCGCGTGCACGTGCACGTGCATGCGTGTGTGTGTGTGTGTGTGTGTGTGTGTGTGGGTGTGTGTGTGAGTGTGTGTGCGTGCATGCGACACAGGCATACGGACAGACTGGCACAGACAAAATCAACTCAAAGTGAGTGTAGTATATTACCTTACGAAGAGAGCCATTTCTGAATCTGCCTGTTTGTACACACACACACACACACACACACACACACACACACACACACACACACACACACACACACACACACACACACACACACACAACACACACACACGCACGCACGCACGCACACATACACATACACACACGCGCATGCACACATGAATCATCAAAATTACAAACAAGATCTGAAATGAGATAGGAAATTAGTCACTTGATTCATAGTTTATCCTTAAGAGGCACTGATATTACTTTCTGCTGGATCCCATCTCATAGTTCTTTTCATTATTATGATATGGTTGATAGGGCTGCCAAACGGGGGACAAAGAGCTCACCAGATTCAAATAAAATACAACTTTCTCTCTCGTTGCATGAGTACTACACCTTAGTGGACACCCACGTATGGAAGCAGTTCCAAGATAAACAGAAAAGTGTAAAAAATGTTACATGAAATTTGAACTTAGCAAATCACCTAAGCCGTTTCCTGCCGGCAGAATTATACAATCCCGTATGTATAGATGGAAACTTGATGCATTCAAAACAAAATACACCAGGAAAAAGTGTGTGCTGTGTGGAAGGAAGATAACGCATAGTCATATACTTTCATGTGTTCGGGTAACACGACATATTCCTACACTCTCTACAAGACAATTTCTGCCATATTTGCCTCACCATCATTAATATATGAATTTTTTGTTAGCCTGTCAAAAAGTCCTACAGCGAATTACTTTTAAAATGTTATTTCACTTGTTCACCGTTGTCGTTAGTCGATTCTTAGTTTTATTTTGTTAATTTATTCTAGAGGTTTATTAATTTTGTTTGTTATATTGTTTGTTTAAATCGTTAATTATGATAACGTTATTTGTTAGCTTTATCTTTCCCCCCTCGAAATAGTTGTTTTCTGGATCATCTTTTCTCAAGACCAAAATTGACAATTTTCAAATACCTTCTTCACTCCTCCTCTATCCCCCCCCCTTTTTTTTTGTTTTTGTTGTTGTTGTCTAAAATCACTTTAGTGATAGACATTAAATCGAAGAACACACACACACACACCACCCAAACACAACACACACACACAAAACCACACACACACACACACACACACACACACATCAACACACACAAAACCCACAACCACATCACCACACACACACACACACACACACACACACACCACACACACACACACCTACATCATCATGGTCATCTCTTGTCCCAACAAATTAACTTCCCTTCTCCCCTTCTCCTCTTTCCCACCTGTTCTTTCTCTTCTTCTTCCCTCCACCTTTTAAACAACACAGTAAACCTTGTTGCTGGCCATTGGCCAGGTGAGCGAGGAGGAGGAGGTGCCACTACTCCAGCAGCCACCAAACAAACAAAACGCAAAACAAACAAACAACATCACACACACATACATACATACTACAGACACACACACACACACAAACAGATACACACACAGAAACACACATACAGACACATACATACACACATGCATACACACATGAACACACACACACACATGCACACACTCATGCATACACACACAACATCTAAACACACACTCACACACACACAGACACACACAGACACACCGCACACACACAACACAACACATACACCCACACACACACACACACACACACACACACACACACACACACACACACACACACACACAAACACACAGACACACACACTTACAACACTCTCTCCCTCTCACACACACACACACACACACACACACCCCACACACACCACACACACACATACACACACACACACACACACACACACACACACACACACAACACACACACACACACACACACACACACAGGAGGTGGAGTAGAAACGAACAGCCATACCCTACCACTTTGCGTCTGAAGCAAGTAAACACGTCTTTTTGTAAAGGGACTTTTGATTGGCTTGGTGAGAGGTGGCTGAAGCCTGCAATTTATCAATATTTTTCACCACTTGTACGAGCCTCTTGTGTGCATGTTGCCAGTTTTTGCTTTTTGCCGTACAAGTGTTTTTTGGAGATACCATTTCCGATGTTTCTGTCTGGCGTTTGTATGATTTTTAAAGCAGCTGTTTTGTTTTTTTATATTGTTTTTGTGTTTGTACTTCTGCTTTTACTTTGCTGTACAAGTGCATTCTGTTAATTTTATTTATATATTTATTTATTTATTTATTTATTAATTTGAAGATGTGGTTTCCAGTGTTTGTGATGTCTTGTTTGTGTGGTAAACTGTAGAAGCTAACGAAAATGTTTATGAAGAGTTTTAGAATGTGAGATGTATGTAAAGTAATGGGCACTCCTGTGCGCACACACACGCATGCATGCACACACAGACACACATAACACACACACACATCACACACACACACACACACACGCATGCATGCATGCATGCACACACAGACACACACGCATGCACACAGACATACACACACACACACACACACACACACACACACACACACACACACACACACACACACACACACGAATGCAAGTGTGCACATATGCATACACACAAAAGCATATCATTTCTAGTGAAAAGACGTTAAATCAAAGAAGGAAACGAAAAGCATGCAAAGACAACGCCAGCATGCATTTAGTCATGCATGCGTGCTCACATAGATGCGCACAAGCATACACACACACGCGCGCGCGCGCGCACACACACACAGACACACACAAACACACACACACTCACTCACTCACTCACACACACACGCACGCACGCATGCAGCATGTGCATACATCTCTCTGTGTGTCGTCGGTCAGTCTGTTTGTCTGTCTCTCTGTCTGTCTGTCTCTCTCTATGTATGTATGTATGTATGTATGTATGTGTATGTATGTATGTATGTATGTACTATCTATCTATCTATCTATCTGTCTATCTATCTATCTATCTATCTATGTATCTATATATTTATCTATCTATGTATCTATCTATCTATCTGTCTGTTTGTCTCTCCTTCTCCCCTCTCCTCTCTCTCTCCCCTCTCTCTGTCTCTCTGTCCCCTCTCTCTGTCTCTCTGTCCCCTCTCTCTGTCTCTCTGTCCCTCTGTCTGTTCGTTCGTCTTGATTTAACATCTTTTCACTAAAAGTGATATTAGACGGTCCCTCTGTCTGTCTGTCTGTCTGTCTGTCTGTCTGTCTCTTATCTCAGCATAACTTTGTCTCCAATAATGTTCTAATGTTTATTATATCTCTTTTCTGTTTCATATTATGTGCGTTGGCATATTCGGAAATCCAGGTAAGTGGTTTTTCTGTTTACTTATTGCCACCTGTCTGTCTGTATGTCTGTCTGTCCCCCTGTCTGTCTGTCTGTCTGTTCGTCTGTCTGTGCGTCTTTCTGTCTCTTTTTTTCCGGCTCTTTTTGTCTCTTTCCCCGTTCTTTCTCACTCTCTTTCTGTCTGTCTGTCTGTCTGTCTTTTTGTCTGTCTGTCTGTCTCATTTTTCTCGTTCGACCTCTCTCTCCTCTCTCTCTCTCTTCTCTCTTCTCTCTCTCTCTCTCTCTCTCTCTCTCTCTCTCTCTCTCTCTCTATCTACCTATATATTTGTCTCTCTGTCTGTCTGTCTGTCTCTCTATCTATCTGTGTAATTCTATCTATCTATCTATCTATCTATCTATCTATCTATCTATCTATCTATCTATCTATCTATCTACTTACCTATATATCTGTCTCTCTGTCTGTCTGTCTATCTCTCTCTCTGTGTCCCTCTCTCTCTCTGTCTGTCTCGTTCTCTGTCTCTCTGTCTCTTCTCTCTGTCTCCTTCCTCTTCTCTCTCTCTCTCTCTCTCTCTTCTCCTCTCTCTCTCTCTCTCTCTCTCTCTCTCTCTCTCTCTCTCTCTCTCTGTCTCGTTGTCCCCACGAAACAGCAATCTCATCCATCAGCATTCGTCTCAAGATGAAGGCGAACATTTTTCAAAACAACTGCCACACATGTTCATCTCCCTTTAAGATTTCTCCTCAACCCCTTCGGAGTTAGGCCTACTACACTCATGTCAGTGAAGATGTCCTGTTTAATTTGATTTGTAAGAAGGAAAGCGATTCATGGGATGGTTTTTTTTGTTTTTTGTGTTTTGTTTTTTTTCAAGATCCTCCGTGTCGAAAACAACTGAAGTGTTCATTGCTGGAAAGTTGTATCTCGTCATGCGAGGTCAGTGTTTGGTTTTATATGCGTGTCAATGTTTTTGAATAGAATAACGATTATGTTTTTTGTTGTCAATCTCTAGTACCGTAATAATTGTATGTTTGTTGCGTTCTGTTTTGGCCTCTGGCTATGTCTGTCTGTCTGTCTGTCTGTCTGTCTGTCTCTGTCTGTTTGTCATCTTCTGCCTCTGTCTATCTCTTTGTTTGGTCTTTCTCTGCCCTCCTCCCTTCTCTCTATTTCTCTCTCTGTCTTGTCTGTGTCTTCTCAGTGTCCTTCTGTGTCTCTCTCTTGTCTCTTTCTGTCTGTCTGTCTGTGTCTCTCTCATGTCTCTCTGTGTCTCTCTCTGTGTCTCTCTCTGTCTGTTGTCTGTTCTGTCTGTTCTCTCTCTTCTGTTGTCTGTCTGTCTGTGTCTCTCTCTGTCTTCTGTGTCTTCTGTCCTCTCTCGTCTGCTCTTGTCTGTCTGTCTGTGTCTCTCTCAGTGTCTCTCTGTGTTCTCTCTCTGTCTCTTTCTGTCTGTCTGTCTCTCTCAGTGTCTCTCTGTGTCTCTCTCTGTCTCTTTCTCTCTGTCTGTCTGTCTGTGTCTCTCTCAGTGTCTCTCTGTGTCTCTCTCTGTCTCTTTCTTCTGTCTTCTGTCTGTCTGTCTGTCTGTGTCTCTCTCAGTGTCTCTCTGTGTCTCTCTCTGTCTCTTTGTCTGTCTGTCGTGTCTGTTCTCTCTGTCTGTCTGTCTGTCTGTGTCTCTCTTGTCTCTTCTGTCTGTCTGTCTGTCTGTGTCTCTCTCAGTGTCTCTCTGTGTCTCTCTCTGTCTCTTTCTGTCTGTCTGTCTGTCTCTCTCTCTCTGTCTTCGTCTGTGTCTCTCTCTCTCTCTCTCTGTCTGTCTGTCTGTGTCTCTCTCAGTGTCTCTCTGTGTCTCTCTCTGTCTCTTTCTGTCTGTCTGTCTGTCTTCTCTGTCTGTCTTCTGTCTGTGTCTCTCTCAGTGTCTCTCTGTGTCTCTCTCTGTCTCTTCTGTCTGTGTCCCTTTTGTCTCTCTGTCTCTGTCTGTCTGTCTGTGCTCCTCAGTGTCTCTCTCTGTCTGTCTGTCTGCTGTCTCTCTCTCTCTCTGTCTGTCTGTCTGTGTCTCTCTCATGTCTCTCTGTGTCTCTCTCTGTCTCTTTTGTCTCTCTCTGTCTCTCTCTTCTGTCTGTCTGTCTGTGTCTCTCTCAGTGTCTCTCTGTGTCTCTCTCTGTCTCTTTCTGTCTGTCTGTCTCTTCTCTCTCTGTGTCTCTCTGTGTCTCTCTCTGTCTCTCTGTGTCTCTCTGTCTCTTCTGTCTGTCTGTCTCTCTCTCTCTCTCTGTCTGTCTGTCTGTGTCTCTCTCAGTGTCTCTCTGTGTCTCTCTCTGTCTCTTTCTGTCTGTCTGTCCTCTCTCTCTCTCTTCTGTCTATCTGTGTCTCTCTAGTGTCTCTCTGTCTCTTGTCTCTTTCTGTCTGTCTGTTCTTCTGTCGTGTCTCTCTCAGTGTCTCTCTGTGTCTCTCTCTGTCTCTTTCTGTCTGTCTGTCTGTCTCTCTGTCTGTTGTCTTCTCTCTCAGTGTCTCTCTGTGTCTCTCTCTGTCTCTTTCTGTCTGTCTCTCTTCCTCTCTCTCTCTCTTCTCTCTTTCTGTTTCTCTCTTTTTTTTTAATAGTTGAACAGAATCACGTATCTATCTGTTGTCAATCTCTATTACCGTAATAATTGTATGTTTGTTTCGTTCTGTTTTGCCTTGGCTCTGTCTGTCTGTCTGTCGTCTGTCTGTTTGTTTGTCATCTTCTGCCTCTGTCTACCTCTTTGTGTCTTTCTCTGCCGCCACCCCCCTCTCTCTCCGTCTTTCTCTCTCTCTCTGTTCTCTCTGTCTCTTCTGTCTCTCTCTTCTCTGTCTCTGTCTGTCTGTCTGTCTGTCTGTCTCTCCTCTCTCTCTCTCTCTCTCTCTCTCCTCTCCTCTCTCTCTCTCTCGTCTGTTTAACAGTTGAATAGAATAACGATATCTTTCAGTTGTCGATCTCTAATATCGTAATACTTTTATGCCTGTTCGTTCTGTTTT
>JAPXFY010000023.1:60615922-60628422 GCA_030674185.1 Monoplex corrugatus
AGTCCAACATAACAATGGATGAAATTGCTGAGAAACCAACGATAACGCCTATCCCTACATGGGAAATGCTAAATGCCACATTTGATCTCGATTATGCAAAAGTTAAAAAAGATGATAATGTCAACATTACGCTATCCACAGCTTGTGAACACATCGATGAAAAGTACAGTACCCACCTCCACATTTTTACCGATGGGTCAGTCTTAGCAAACCAGAGCGCTGGAGCAGCCTTTTATGTTCCAAAATTTAACATTAAAAAGTCTTTTTTCATTGGGGCAAATGTATCTATATATACAGCAGAATTGGTCGCTGTTGTTCAAGCGTTGCATTATTTAATAAGCCTTCGGCCTGTGTCATTCAAAGTAGTTCTCTTTGTTGATTCAAAATCTGTATTATATGCCTTACAGTCTTTTGATACAGACACAAGACCTGACTTAATTATTGAGGCAAATCATCTAATACATTGTTTAAAGATAAATGGTTCGGAAATCAATTTATGCTGGGTGCCTTCTCATGTTGGTCTTCATGGCAACAACGTAGTTGACAGAGCAGCTAAATCCGGTGCCCTCCATTCTGAAAATTCCATAGAATTACATGTTAACACCTCGGTAAAAGAAGCTTACAACTCGCTAGAATTAGCATCATGGATTCGATTTCATGAACATTTAAATGAAAAATTTGTGTCTCAAAAAAGAATCAAACTTTCAGTTCAAAATATCTGTAAAAATTTGCAGTATTCCTCGTTATATCATTTGAGATTAATTGTTATGACATATTTTCGCATTCAACTGAACGCTTTGAAAACAAAATATTGTAACAACGTTTTATGTATTTGTGGCGAACAATTCACATTGTATCACTGTTTGTTTTACTGCAGAAAGCTTCGTTCCTTTTTACCAAAGACGTTTACACAAGGAAACTATCTTGAAACGCATTTTAAAGAAGTTGTATCGGATCAAGTTTTGTTAGTTAAAATTTCAGAATCATTGGTTCACAGTCCTGTTAATGCGTTACTTTAAGATTATTATTATAATTATGATTATTTTTGTTTTGTTTTGTTTTGTTTTTATGACGATTTTTCTTTTACATTATTGATGTTAGCGTTGTTCTAGTTTCATTTCTCTGTTCATCCATATCCTTTTTCTTAAGACCTTGCCGCTTCCTTTTAATTTTTTTTACGTCCCTTACTCTGTTCCCCTCTCCCCTCCACCCCCCCCCCCCCCCCTATTTCATCCTCCATGCCATTTTTTCCCCGTCTAATATCACTTATAGTGAAAAGACGTTAAATCAAGCAACGAACGAACACACACACACACACATACACACACACACACACACACACACAAACAAACACATAAACGAACGCGGACAACCTCGTATCAGACAACATAAATCAAACTGCAAATGAATAAGAAATTTAGAGAAAAATAGAAAAAAAAGCAACCAGTGTGATCTCAGAGAGAGAGAGAGAGAGAAGGGCCGGGGGAGGGTTTGAAGGCAGGAAGGGAAGGGGAGAGAGCTGGAAGGCGAGTAAGGGGAATAACTGGAGCCAAAGGGAGATAATTTGTGGCGCTTATGGGATAGGATGGAGTGGAGTGGAGGCCAGCTAGTTGAAGCTAGTTATGTGGGGAATGGGGAGGGGATTGGGGGAGGGGGGGCAGAGGAGCAGAGACTGGAAGGAAGCTGGTTTTCTTTTTATTTTCCCGAAACTGATAATTTGCCTGCGCTGTGAATCAAGTTACACATGTTATCAGGCTGACTCAGCTCTGAAAATATGTCGCATAGTACTGGTCGGTTGTCTCAGAAAAAAAAAAAAAAAAAATCAAGAAAAAGAAAAACACACACACACAAAAAGGAAACCATCTTTTCTACCACGGCTTTAGCGTGCTAAAAAGAAGACACTAAACGTGACAGACAGATACAGAATTTGATTATTATACAGACAGATACAGAATCTGATTATTATACAGACAGATACAGAATCTGAATATATACAGACAGATACAGAATTTTAGTATATACAGACAGATCCAGAATTTGAGTATATACAGACAGATACAGAATTTTAGTATATACAGACAGATACAGAATTTGAGTATAAATATTGAAACATTGTAGTCGTATAGTACTGGTTGGTTGTCTCAGAAAAAAGCAATAATCAAGAAAAGTGAAAAACACAAAAAAAGAAACCAGCAGCTGTACTATGGCTTTAGAACGCTAAGAAAAAGATACTAAACGCGACAGACATGTACAGAATTTGAGTATAAATATTGAAACTTTGTAGTCACATAGCACTGGTTGGTTGTCTCAGAAAGAAAAAAGAATCAAGAAAAAGAAAAACACCGAACAAGAAACCACCTACTATACTGCTGCTTTAGCGTGCTACAAAGAAGATACTTAACGTGACAAACATACAGAATTTGAATATCAATATTATATTATAACATTGTGGAGTCAAACATACAGAATTTGAATATCAATATTATATTATAACATTGTGGAGTCGAAGTGAGGATAGGAACATGCCTCGTTATGTTGTAACATTTTAGAAAGAAAGAAAGACGAAACCAAAATGCTGTAATATACAATCCAAAGATGCCGCATTGTAACATTTTCGAATAAAAGAAAGAGAAAAACAAACGCTGTAATCTGCAATCCAAAATTGCTGCATTGTAACCTTTACCTGGTTCTCACATAAATTATTACATTTGTTTCAGAGAGAGGCAAACCTCTCGTAAAACTTGTCATTGTTTATGGACTGTCTCATGAGTCATGCGATTTTTATTTGTTATCATTTTTTAATCATTCATTTACTTATTCATTTATTTGTCACGTGAAATACACGCACAACCGCACGGGCGCTCGCATACAGACATATACATGCATACGTACACTGGCATGCATACACAACACGCGCGCTCGGTCACATAACACACACACACACACTCCTGTACACACACACACACACACACACACACACACACACACACACACACACACACACACCACACACACACTCACACACACACACACACACACACACACACACACACACACACACACACACACACACACACACACTGTACACGCACACACCTGTACACACACACAGTGTAAAGACGTTAAATCAAAGAACGAACGAACGAACACACACACACACACACACACACACACACACACACACACACACACACACACACACAGAGTCACATATGCATGCAGAGTCACATACAGGCACACATACATACATACACACACACACACACACACACACACACACACACACACCACACACACACACACACTCACACACACACACACACACCCAGCGCGCATACGCACTGTCACTCTCATATACTTTTATCTTTTTTTGTTTTACATGCACACGAACGTGCGCGCTCACGCACACACATATGCGCGCACACACACACACACACACTCACACACACACACAAGCACACACATACAAACAAACAAACACACACACACACACACACACACACACACACACACACACACACACACACACACACACACACACACACACACTTTCAACACGAATATAAAGATGTCAGTTTTAAGCCTTGTAAGTCCAAAGGGACCCAAAATTAGAATTATGGTGACACATAGACTCTTAATCATCATTTTGTCTTTTATCTCTGTCTCTGTGTCTCCATATCTCTTAATTAAATGAAATGCATTTTGTTTTATGCTGCCTTATACTTAGAGAAGTTTAAATTAAGAGCGCAACACATAGCGTTTTCATTTTTATACATGCAAGTTCACAAGCCAGATTTGATCTCAGTTTTGATTGTCCTGATAGCAAAATGATTATGCTGTTATTGTGTATTTGCGAATGGTCTGAATGCTTTTAAAGTATCTCAAGTCTTAATTCTGTCTCTCTTTTTCTTCCCTTCTCTCTGTGTGCATTATTCTTTGTGTCGCTCTTTTCTCTCCTTCTCTTTCTCCCAGTTCACCATATTTTTCCATCCCCTCATCTGTGCCTGTCCCTCTCCGTCTCTGCATCTCTCTTCTCTGTCTATCTCTCTATTTGTCTCTCTCTTCTCTGCTCCCTCCATTCCCCCCTCTCTCCTTATCTCTTGCTTCCCTCTCTCTGCTCCTCTCTCTCTGTCTCTCCTCTCTCTGTCTCTCTTGTGTCTGTCTGTGTCTGTTCTCTGTCTCTCTGCTCCTCTCTCTCTCTCTCTTTCTCTCTCTCTCTCTCTCTCGCTCTGTCTCTCTCTCTCTCTGTCTGTGTCCTATCTCTGTCTGCCCGTCTGTCTGTCTGACTGTCGGTCTGTATCTCTCTCTCGCTCTGTCTCTCTCTGTGTCTGTCTGTCTGTCTGTCTGTCTGTCTCGCTCTCCTCTAACTCTCTCTCTCTCTCTCTCGCTCTGTCTCCTGTCTGTCTGTCTGTGTCTTATCTCTGTCTGTCCGTCTGTCTGTCTGACTGACTGTCGGTCTGTATCTCTCTCTCTCTCTCCTCTCGCTCTGTCTCTCTGTGTCTGTCTGTCCTCTCTCTCTCTCTCTCTCTCTCTCTCTCTCTCTCTCTCTCTCTCTCTCTCTCTCTCTCTCTCTCTCTCTCTCTCTCCCCTCCCGTCTTCCGACATTCCGTCAGCTGTGGGTTTTTTTTGTTTTTTTGTGTGTTTTTTAAGAAAAGCCCAAACATGTGGAACATAATTTCCTGAAAATTGTTTCTTCAGTATCTGGGATGCCTTTGGGATGGGAAACTCTGTCTATTCGATAGACAGAAAATGATGTTTTACTCCTTGATGGTGATAAAGATAGGGGGCGGGAGGGGGAGGGGGAGGGGAGGTAAGTTATGGAGTAAGGGGACTTAATAGTACTTGAATCTGCAGATGCCGTCAACCCGCGAATGATGTCATGTTTTCTCCCCGAAACTCCGTTATGTAGTTTTTACCACCTGCGCATGGTAAAGAGCTTTGGGATAGATGAAACGAAGAGAAAAGAGTTTAGGAGCAGATTTTGTTTACATGTTTGTCTTCTCTTATTCAGTGTGCTTTGATTTGTGGGGTGTGGGGGTGAAGGGAGAGGTGGGGGGGGGGGTACGGGGCTGGGGTGAAGTGGTGGTAGTAATGAATGGTACTGATACAGTTAGATCGACGTGGAAGATGACTGTCTTTGTCTGTCTGTCTTGTCTTGTCTTGTCTGTCTTGTCTTGTCTTGTCTTGTCTTGTCTGTCTTGTCTTGTCTTGTCTTGTCTGTTTTTCTGTCTGTTTTTCTTCGGCCTGCGCTCTTGTCTTTCTCTTTCGCTTTCGGTTTTTGTGTATGTGAGTGGTGATGGGATTTCTTTTTTTACGTTCTCTCTCTGTCTTTGTCTGTCTCTGTCTGTCTGTGTGTGTCTGTTTCTCCCCCTTCCCTCTCTCTGTCTTTATGCCTCTCTGTCTCTCCCTCTCAGAGACGCAGCGCGCGCGCGCACACACACACAGCACACACAGCACGCACGCCCCCACACACACACACACACACACACACACAACACACACACACACACACACACCACACTCTCTCTCTCTCTCTCCTCTCTCACACACACACACACAACACAGCGCCGCGCGCAGTCACGCACATATGCCTTAATGGCTATTTTCTTACCTTCTATCTGTCTCAAACAAGAAATGGTGTTAATCTTTGATTTCGTCATGTATTGTTGATTTATTGGTATGTTTGTTTTTTTCAATATAGTTCTAGGCAACTATGTAAATTAGCAACGGAAAATTTGAAACACGTGGCTTCTAGCTAATAATCTCTACCTTTGGAAAATAAAGTGTCAATACTGTTGTCATTGTCATTGTCATTGTCTGTGCCTGTGCCTGTGTCTATGTCAGTGACTGACACATGTCTACCAAGTATCATCATCATGTGCCCTGCCGCATGGCGTTGGCGATCATGACCCTTCATACGAATCTTATCTTTTGTCGCTGCAAGTACATCTCCGACCCTCTCTGTCTTCAGCCACTCCGCAAATCCGTCCAGTATTTTCTCCCTGGGTCTACCTGGTGTTCTTTTTCCTCTCCAGCTTTCCTATTGTTACTGGTGCTTTTTTTAAAGTAATTTTTTTATGTAAAATATATGTGCGTTTATAAATGCAAGTATTAAAAGATTCTGCCAGACAACCTTTTTGAAAAGTTATTCGACCATTAAAAAGAAACCCACATAGAGGAATACAATGCGAAACTGACATGGAATTTGCACTCCTTTGAAATGAAATGGCTGCCATATTTACAAGTTATAACAGTCGAAACTTGATACGATTTCTTCAAATTGTAATACACAAATTGTCATTGTATGTAATGGAATATGATAGTGAGTCACACTTCTTAACAATAATACCCGTGTATGCTGATTGTGTGTGTGTGTGTGTGTGTGTGTGTGTGTGTGTGTGTGTGTGTGTGTGTGTGTGTGTGTGTGTGTGTGTGTGTGTGTGTGTGTGTGTGTGTGTGTGTGTGTTCGTTCCTTGATTTGACGTCTTTTCACTATAAGTGATATTAGACGGGTAAAAATGGCATGGAGGATGATTTTTTTTTTGGGGGGGGGGAGGGGAGAGGGACAGAGGGGAACAGAGTAAGAGACGGAAAAAAAATTAAAAGGAATCGGCAAGGTTTTTAGAAAAAGGATATGGATGAACAGAGAAATGAAACTAGAACAACGCTAACATTAAATGTAAAAGAAAACATCGTCATAAAAAAAAAAAAATAATAAAATAATAAAAATTAAATAATAACCTTAAAGTAACGCATTAACAGGACTGTGAACCAATGATTCTGAAATTTTAACTATCAGAACTTGATCTGATATTACTTCTTTAAAATGCTTTTCAAGATAGTTTCCTTGTGTAAACATCTTTGGTAAGAAATAACGAAGCTTTCTGCAGTAAAACAAACAGTGATACAATGTGAATTGTTCACCGCAAATACATAAAACGTTTTTACAATATTTAGTTTTCAAAGCGTTCATTTGAATACGAAAATATATGGTAACAATTGATCTCAAATGATATAACGAAGAATACTGCTTTTTTTTACAGATATTTTGAACTGAAAGTTTGATTCTTTTTTGGGACACAAATTTTTCATTTAAATGTTCATGAAATCGAATCCATGATGCTAATTCTAGCGAGTTGTAAGCTTCTTTTACTGAGGTGTTAACATGTAATTCTATGGAATTTTCAAAATTGAGTGCACCGGATTTAGCTGCTCTGTCAACTACGTTGTTGCCGTGAAGACCAACGTGAGAAGGCACCCAGCATAAACTGATTTCCGAGCCATTTATCCTTAAACAGTGTATTAGATGATTTGCCTCAATTATTAAATCAGGTCTTGTGTCTGTATCAAAAGACTGTAAGGCATATAATACAGATTTTGAATCAACAAAGAGAACTACTTTGAAAGACACAGGCCGAAGGCTTATTAGATAATGCAACGCTTGAACAACAGCGAACCAGTTCTGCTGTATATATAGATACATTTGCCCCAATGAAAAAAGACTTTTTAATGTTAAATTTTGGAACATAAAACGCTGCTCCAGCGCTCTGATTTGCTAAGACTGACCCATCGGTAAAAATGTGGAGATGGGTACGGTACTTTTCATCGATGTGTTCACAAGCTGTGGATAGCGTAATGTTGACATTATCATCTTTTTTAACGTCTGCATAATCGAGATCAAATGTGGCCTTTAGCATTTCCCATGTAGGGATAGGCGTTAACGTTGGTTTCTCGGCTATTTCATCCATAGTTATGTTGGATTGTTTGATCAGGTCAGATATGTAAGTTGCGGTTGTAATTTGTGATGAAATGTTTTTTGCTCGTTTTGGAAAGTCAATATCAGACCTGATTTTAATTTCTTTGCTCACAAAATTATTTGCTTGTGAAGTAGTTTTAATTGCAAACTTTGCTGTAGCTAGCTCACGATGGTTGTTTAGAGGTAGAATTCCAGCAGCTTTGTACCTTACCAAAGTAGAAGCATGAGTTGGTACACCTAGTGCAATTTTAAGACTTTTGCAGTCCAAGTTCTGAATCTTTTTTAGTAAATATTTAGGTGCATTGAAAAAAAACTTCTTGCGCGTAGGATAATTTAGACCTGACCAGCGCTGTTGACAGATGAATCAGTATATTTGTATCCATTCCCCAGGGTCATTTGCTTATTACTTTAGAAAATTTAAGGTTTTTCGTGCTTTTGTTAAAATATAATCAAAATGGACATTCCAGCTTAATTTCGACATGATGTCAACTCCCAGAAATTTTACGACCTGTTTGTAATTTAACACTTCACCAAGCAATTTGAAAGTAGGTAAGTTATTTGAATTACCACCAGGATCAAACAGCATCATGTTAGGTTTTTTCTGCCGACAATGACAGACCATTTTCTAACATATAGTTTCCAAGGTTATCAAGATCAATTTGATACAACTTCCTGATGTAATTCCGTGTTCTCTGTGGGTTGTCTTTTTTAAAGTGATATTCATCCAAGTACATATATCATCAGCATACTGTACTAAAACAACACGATTTGAAAGAGCTTTAGGAAGATCCTGTATAAGGATATTAAACAAAATAGGTGCTATCACTGAACCTTGTGGAATCCCCATGTCGAGGCATCGTGAAGTAGAATAACTAGCTCCCACTCTAGCCCGTATTGTTCTATTAGCTAAAAAAGATTTAATGTAATTGTACATATTACCAGATAAACCAACAGATTTTAGCTTGAACAATAGACGTTTATGCCAAACTTGATCGTAAGCTTTTTTTACATCAAAGAAAGTAGCTAAAACACTTTTTCTGCGGGCAAACTGTTGTTTGATCTGAGTTGTAAGTTTAACCAGGTGTTCAACTGCGGATCTCCCTTTTCTAAAACCCGCCTGGTTTACCGGAATAACGTTATTTTTATCACAGTAGTGTAAAAGTCTGTTTAAGATCAATCTTTCCATTAGTTTGCTCGTGTGGGACGTCAAAGCAATGGGTCTGTAACTGTTTTTATCAGTTTTCGATTTTCCTGCTTTTAATATCGGTATAACTATAGACTTTTGCCAGATTTGTGGTACAGTTCCGCTAACCCAGCATTTCTGCAGAATTTTGTGTAGGAAAATAAGATAGTTTTCAGGGAGATGTTTAATCATTTCAGTCGAAACTGCATCAACACCTACCGAACTCGTTTTGTTGTGTAGAAACAGTATTGTGTTTTTTAGCTCTTCTAAGGTGATTGGAGAATTAAACCAGAGATCATTCTGAGGTATTGGATCAGTGTAGATTGGGTTGTTATTTTCCATTTCTCTGTGATGTTTGCAGTCTGGAGATAAACCTTCAACTTTACTGTTTTTAGCAAATAATTCCACAAAAGTTTCTGCTTTGTCCATGTCTGAAGGAAATGTGTTACATGTTTCTATTATTATCGGACACCTTTGTAGGTTGGTTCCATTCTTCATTTGATTCATTTTCGTCCAGACTTTATGGAAATCTTGAAATCTGAAATTTGTTTTGTGCAGAATGATGCCCAATAATCTTTCTTTGCTTCAGCAAATGATTTTGTTACATTGGATGTTAGCTTTTTTCATTTCCACATAATCTTCAGGTTTCCGGCTTTTGATGTAGATTTTGAATTTCTCCCTTTTATATTGAACTGCTTTCTCACATGCCTCTGTCCACCAAACATTACCCAATCGATTATTCGATCTAGAAGTTTTGAGTTTCGGAATTGATATGTCTGCAGCGGCTAGAATTGACTCTTGGAATTTAGAAAACATAATGTCTACATTTTCACTTTCATAATGTCTGTAATCCTGATTAGCAAGAGCAGTTCGAAATAAGGACCAGTCTGCACGCTTGTAATTATATTTTGGAATAATATCAGGAGAGCTGTCTTTCATCCTGATGTTTTTGTCAGTTATGGTTATGATGATAGGTAGATGATCGCTTCCCAAAGTGTCTCTGTGAGTTTCCCAGGTATAGGATGGTGCTAATTCTGGTGATATCAGAGACAAATCGATGGCTGTCGCCCTGTGTTTGGAGACATCAGGGATCCTAGTGACACTACCATCATTTAGAAGGTAAAGCGAACTATCAACGATATTTTCTACCAAACGATTGCTTGTAACAGTAGAACAGTTCTTTTCCCAAAATGGGGAGTGGGAATTAAAGTCTCCACCTATTATTAGCCATTTACCACGCTGCTGATCTTGGATAGTGCGCAGCCATTCTGTGTTGTGGTCATTTGGACCTGTTGGCAGGTAGACTGACAAAACGTTGATGTTTAAAGAATTGCTTAATTGGACAGTGGCAGTACAAGCGTGCAAATCGTCGCTTGATTTCAAAACTGGGGAAGTAAGTAAGCAGTATTGTAACTCTTTGAGTATATATATCGCGGTGGATACCTTCTTCCCGTGATTCCCACATTCATAGACTGGAGGATAGTAATAATTGGGGAAATTGGGAAGCTTGGTTGCGACAACATTCATCGACTGCAGAATCAAAACTTCACATCTATTTGATGTCAGGAAATGCTCTAAGTATGCCGAATTGGTGGAAAGGGATCTACAATTCCATTGCAAAAACTTGACTTGGGATTGCTGTCGCATTACTGATACTGGTTTATCTCCAACTTTCTATTGACTGTTATTTATGGACGATAATAATGAATACTTTGATTTTCTGTGTACAGGAGAGATGGACAGAAAGAAAATTACGCAATTACTTAGACTACGAAGTAAAGATAAAAAAATTGTAGCAAAACGATGAAAAGAAAATTATATAGTCAACGTATAAATAACTTATTGAGGAGATATTAGATTACAATGAATAACAAATAACCAATAATCAAAATAATAGCATACACGTCTTCAAATGTACAGAGTGTATAGTCTGACTGAGTCTTGATAGTCGGACTAAAACCTGGTTATTGTATACTTTCAGCAGAAGAAATGTCAGAGATGACGCAGAAAAAGTCCTGTGACATGAACGTCAAGAATTGTATATGTAATACTGTTATATCAAAACATATTATACGGCCACCATGGTACGTAGTTGTCGAAAGGTGGTACCGTCCTCTGGAGAATCTGGAAGGGTGTAGCTGTGCTGATCTTGATCTTGCTGTTCTCCTTGGAGTCTCCCAAAACAGGTCTCGAATGTGTCTTCCAAGATTTCCTGCAATGATGCTGCTTCCTCTGGTGGTGGGGTGAATGTCATCTTTTAGAAATTGTTGAGTGGTACGAAGGTTCTCATGTGATACTAAAGAAATATTTTTCATATCAACAAGTTCAGCAGATAGTAAAGCGTTGAACAGATTTCGTTGAACCTCCATTCAGGCCTGCCGTACAGGGGCAACCTTACTAACGACTAATTTTGAATTAGGATGTTCTTGTGCTATTTGTTTTATGCCTGAAGCGAGATGTTTAGTTGTTGCAGCGAGATCTTTGCTGTTCAAATCATGCACGCCACAATGAAAAACAAACAGTCTGCAGTATCGTCACATTTGGAAAGGGCCATGTCTAATGAGCTTTAATGTCATGAGGGGCGGTCACAGGGCACGAGTCTCCTTCGAAAACCGTAAGATCGTCCCAGTCTTCTCGAGTTGACACCTCTCAACACAGAGTCGTGGACAGTGATAACGTACGGAAGATCATGGTGCTTTTTATCTTGTTTTGGAATATCTTCAGAGCGTGATGTTGTATGGTTCGGATGTAAAATGACGTCTTTAGCTTGTGTGACGTCATGACGTTGTTCTTTCTTGTTTTTTCTTTTCTTTTCAGGTACTTTTGTTGCTTGCTGTTTAGTTTTGCTGCTGGGGTTTGGTGCCTTGAGGTTTTGAGCCTGTTTGTCGTCCTGCTTGCTTGTGTGATTTTGTTTCAAAACGTCTGCATATGTGGGATGTGTGTCATGTAGATCCGTCTGTGTATGACAGTTACGGGTTGGCATGGTGATGTTCTGTTTTTGCTGGGTTGTGAGAAGTGCAAGGACAGTCTTTTCCAAAGAATTGACTTGGTCCTGCAGAGCCAGTATGATATTTTTGAGTTCTGACGTACTCACGCAGTCCGCCGTGCTGGGAAGAGGCGCGGTGCAGGTTGTCCCACTCTGCGTGTCAGTGGAAGCCGTGGTCGGTGCACCAGATGTAGCGTCAGACTCGGCCACTGTCGATTGCGGGTCCTTTTGCGTATCTGCTCCCGTGTCGCTCGCCGATAGTTTCTCTCCATCAGCCTTGCCCTCTGATGCGTCTTCTTGTTTCTTTTGGGCAAGGCGGCCTCTTCTCGTTCTTGTCATTATGGGCCTTTTAAACGTTTTCTCCGACAGCTGAAAATTTTTACTTAGGTGTCTCCGCCATCTTGAATCGTGTGTGTGTGTGTGTGTGTGTGTGGGTGTGTTGTGTGTGTGTGTGTGTGTGTGTGTGTGTGTGTGTGTGTGTGTCCTCTCTCTCTCTCTTCTGTCTGTCTGTCTCTCTATTCTATATCTATCTATCTATCTATTATATACATATATATGTATATATATATATATTT
>JAPXFY010000023.1:60640922-60648422 GCA_030674185.1 Monoplex corrugatus
CCAAATCCGCTATGAGGGGTCCATGTCTCACATCCACACTGGAGGATAGAATATCTCAGCGCACGTACGTAAGGATGTGTATCTTCTGTTCTTGTCCTTTGTGTTCAAGTTTGCTGTCGTTGGCTTTGCCTTATCTCCATCCTTAAACAGGATCAAGCACTGGGGGTCTCGCACGCCCAGACTTTTGTTCGAGTCGGTATCGAATTTGTGTTGTCAGCATGGGAAGCCTGAAATTTAATTTTAACCCTTTGACTGCCGCACCTTGTCCGTCAGCGTCCTGCTTATTGCCAACCATGCTAGGAAAGGAAAAAAAAACTTAACTTGTTGATTCTCTCGTCCTGTTCACCAGCTTCCTGCAGCTTGTGGATAGGGTGCGGGAGTCAAAGTGTTAAACCTCAGCACTTTCTTTGCGTGTAGGTGAAATAACCTGATTATGTTATCTGTTTGGTATGGTGTGATGGTGTGTGTGTGTGTGTGTGTGTGTGTGTGTGTGTGTGTGTTGTGTGTTGGTTGTGTGTGTGTGTGTTGTGTTTGGTGTGTGTGTGTGTGTGTGTGTGTGTGTGTGTGTGTTGTGTGTGTGTGTGTGTGGTTGTGTGTGTACGTTTGTGTGTGTGTGTGTGTGTGTGTGTGTGTTGTGTGTGTGCGTGTTGGACTTTTTTGTGTGGTTTATTTGTGTATGTGTGTTTGTGTGTGTGTGTGTGTGTGTGTGTGTGTGTGTGTTATTTGTGTGTGGTGTGTGTGTATGTGTTTGTTTGTTGTGTATGTTTGTGTGTATGTGTATGTATGTGTGTACGTTTGTTTGTTTGTTTGTTGTTTGTATGTTGTGTTGTGTTGTGTGTGTGTGTGTGTGTGTGTGTGTGTGTGTGTGTGTGTGTGTGTGTGTGTGTGTGTGTGAAAAGTAAGACCAGGTGAGGAAGCTAAGATTACACTGGTTTTAACGGTGATCATCCCAGTGCTTATGCAGTCGTTTGGATGATATATAGCTCAAGTGAGAATTGTCGTCTTTGCAGTAGTTGCAGTGTTCTCTGTCTGCCTGTCTGTCTGTCTGTCTTTTTGTTTGTCTGTCTGTCTGCTTTCCTTTCTGCCTGCCTGTCTGTCTCTCCTGTCTGTCTCTGTGTCATGTGGAGTTGGGTAGGGGGATAATGTCTGTCTCTGTCAGTCTGTCTGTCTGTCTGTCTCTCTCTCTGTCTCTGTCTGTCTGTCTCTGTGTCTGTCTGTGTCTGTCTGTCTCTCTCTCTCTCTCCCTCTCTGTCTCTCTGCCTCTGTTTGTCTTTCTCTCTCTTCCGCTTTCCCGCTCTTCCCCCCCCCCCCACCCCTCGCGATCAGATCAATCGCTAACATTTTTTGTAGTGCAGAACTGCTCTGTATAAAAACTTTAAACCTCTTTCTTTGATCTGACACTGAAGTTTTGCCTTGTTGAAATGTCTGTGTTGATTCATGCATAATTCACGTGTAGTGTAGATATCCTCTTTTGGCGTGGGATGGATGTTAAAAAAAAACAAAAAAACATTGGCTTCACTTAATTCACATCCGTGAGAATAAAATTTATTCTTGTTCTTGGCTCGCTCTCCTTTTCTATTAATTTAAGTTCACTGAGAGCGTATATTACAGTGTATAATTCTTCTTAATAGTATTGCAGTACGCGCGCGTGTGCGTATGCGTATGCGTGTGTGTTTGTGTGTGTGTGTGTGTGTGTGTGTGTGTGTGTGTGTGTGTGTGTGTGTGTTGTGTTCGTTCGTTCGAATACTACTGTACAAGATCAGTAAGGCACGAACACTACTGTACAAGATCAGTAAGGCACGAACACTACTGTACAAGATCAGTAAGGCACGAACACTACTGTACAAGATCAGTAAGGCACGAACACTACTGTACAGATCAGTAAGGCACGAACACTACTGTACAAGATCAGTAAGGCACGAACACTACTGTACAAGATCAGTAAGGCACGAACACTACTGTACAAGATCAGTAAGGCACGAACACTACTGTACAAGATCAGTAAGGCACGAACACTACTGTACAAGATCAGTAAGGCACGAACACTACTGTACAAGATCAGTAAGGCACGAACACTACTGTACAAGATCAGTAAGGCACGAACACTACTGTACAATATCAGTAAGGCACGAACACTACTGTACAAGATCAGTAAGGCACGAACACTACTGTACAAGATCAGTAAGGCACGAACATACTGTACACGATCAGTAAGGCTCGAACACTACTGTACAAGATCAGTAAGGCACGAACACTACTGTACAAGATCAGTAAGGCACGAACACTACTGTACAAGATCAGTAAGGCACGAACACTACTGTACAAGATCAGTAAGGCACGAACACTACTGTACAAGATCAGTAAGGCACGAACACTACTATACAAAATCACAAAGTCAATGTGTACATTGTGTCTTAAGTTGTACTCCTGTCTGACATGGTGTTTCATGGTCAAGGGTCGAGTGACATTCATGAATTTGTAAAGCCTTCGGGTTCAAGACGTGTGTGTGTGTGTGTGTGTGTGTGTGTGTGTGTGTGTGTGTGTGTGTGTGTGTGTGTGTGTGTGTGTGTGTGTGTGTGTGTGTGATAGGTCTTTGTTTCCACATAGCGCCTGTTCACACAAAGTGGTATCAGACACAAATCAATTGTGAAAGTAATGACATCTCCAGCATTTCATTTAAAACTGTCAGTGGACAAAAAAGAAAAAAAAAAAAAAAGATTCAAACTGAAGACTGTTTTTGACTGTTCTATCAATCAATATTGATCGGACTGTAATCTCTTCGTAAACACAAGAATAAGGGGACGTAGAAACTTCTCCACAGGCTGCCACTCGATCACACCCATATCACAAGTAATACATGTAACATCCACCACCACACACCCACACTACACAACCACAAACACAACACTCACACAACAACCACACTCACACTAACAACTTCACCACACTACACACCACACCACATAACTCACCACATACATCACACCACACACACACTACACCACACTACATTCACACACACACACCACACCACACCACACACACACTCTACATACAACCACACACCACCACACACACACACCACACATACAGACACACCACACCACACACACACACACCACCACTACACCCACCACACTACATACACACCCACCACACCACACACACCACACACACCACACTACACAGCACCACACCAACCACATCAACGCAACTTACACAACACACTCACTACATCAAAACCACACACATCGCCCATCCAAACCATCACCCACCACTACATACACCACCACACCACACCACACACACAACACACCACACCAACCACCACTCAACCACACACTTACACACACCACACCACCCACCACACACACATCACCCCACACACACCACACACACCACACCACTACAGTACACACCACACCACACCACACCACATCACACCGCACCACTTACAGTACAGCACCACACAACCACCACACCACACACTACAGTACAGCACCACACACCACACCACACCACACACACAGCACCACTTACATACAGCACCACACCACACCACACACACACCACACCATCACCACCTTACAGTACAGCACCACACACACCACACCACATCACACCGCACCACTTACAGTACAGCACCACACACACCACACCCACACCACACCACACACACCACCACACTTACAGTACAGCACACACACACACCACACCACACCACACTCAGACACACCAACACACACAACACACACTTACAGTACAGCACCACACCACACCACCACATCACACCACACCACTACATCACCACCACACCACACCACACCCACACCACACACACCACACACAACACCCACATCACCCACCCACTACTACACACCACACCACACCACACACCACACCACCACAGTACTGCACCAACACCACACCATCACACCACCACTTACAGTACACCCACCACACCACACACACCACACACACCGCACCACTTACGTACACCACCACCAACCACACCACACACTTACAGTACAGCACCACCACCCACCACACACACCACCACCACACACACACACCACACACACCACATCACACCGCACCCACTTACAGTACAGCACCACACCACACACAACCACACCCACCACATCACACCACACCACACCACTTACAGTACAGCACCACACCACCACCACACATCACACACACACCCACCACTTACAGTACAGCACCACACCACACCACACACACACCACCACTTACAGTACAGCACCAACACACCACACCACAACACCACCACATCACACCGCACCACTTACAGTACAGCACCACACCACACCACAACACACCGCACCACACTACAGCACCACACCACACCACAACACCACATACACCACACACCACACACACCACACACACACCACATCACCACATCACACCGCACCACTTACAGTACAGCACCACACCACACACCACACACATCACACCGCACCACTTACAGTACAGCACCACACACACCACCCACACCACTCACACCCACCACTTACAGTACAGCACCACACCACATCACACCGCACCAGTTACAGTACAGCACCACACCACACCACACCACACACACCACACACACCACATCACAACACCACTACACACACACACACCACACCACATCACACCACACCACTACATCACACCACACCACATCACACCACACCACACCACATACCACGTTACAGCACCACACACCACATCACACCGCACCAGTTACAGTACAGCACACCACACACACACACACCACACCACACCAACCACACCACACACCACCACATCACACCGCACCACTTACAGTACAGCAACCACACCACACCACACCACACACACACACACACCAGCACCACTTACATACACACCACACCACAACACACACCACACCACATCACACCGCACCACTTACAGTAACACACACCACAACCACACACACACACACACACCACACACACACAACAACACCCACACCACATCACACCGCACCACTTACAGTACAGCACCACACCACACCACACCACATCACACCGCACCACTTACAGTACAGCACCACACCACATCACACCGCACCACTTACAGTACAGCACCACACCACACCACACCACACCACATCACACCACACCACATCACACCACATCACACCGCACCACTTACAGTACAGCACCACACCACACCACACCACATCACACCGCACTACTTACAGTACAGCACCACACCACATCACACCGCACCACTTACAGTACAGCACCACACCACACCACACCACACCACATCACACCGCACCACTTACAGTACAGCACCACACCACACCACACCACATCACACCGCACCACTTACAGTACAGCACCACACCACACCACACCACATCACACCGCACCACTTACAGTACAGCACCACACCACATCACACCGCACCACTTACAGTACAGCACCACACCACACCACATCACACCACACCACACCGCACCACATCACACCACACCACACCACACCACATCACACCACACCACACCGCACCACTTACAGTACAGCACCACACCACATCACACCACAACCACACCGCACCACTTACAGTACAGCACCACACCACACCACACCACACCGCACCACTTACAGTACAGCACCACACCACACCACACCACACCGCACCACTTACAGTACAGCACCACACCACATCACACCACACCACACCGCACCACTTACAGTACAGCACCACACCACACCACACCACATCACACCGCACACTTACAGTACAGCACCACACCACACCACACCACATCACACCGCACACTTACAGTACAGCACCACACCACATCACACCACACCACACCGCACCACTTACAGTACAGCACCACACCACATCACACCACACCACACCGCACCACATCACACCACATCACACCACTTACAGTATAGCACCACACCACACCACACCACACCACACCACATCACATCACATCACATCACATCACACCGCACCACTTTCAGTACAGCATCACACCACACCACACCACACCACATCACACCGCACCACTTTCAGTACAGCACCACACCACACCACACCACATCACACCGCACCACTTTCAGTACAGCACCACACCACACACACAACCACACCACATCACACCGCACCACTTTCAGTACAGCACCACACCACACCACACCACATCACACCACACCACTTACAGTACAGCACCAAACCACACCACACCACACCACATCACACCACACCACTTACAGTACAGCACCACACCACACCACACCACACCACACCGCACCACTTACAGTACAGCACCACACCACACCACATCACACCACACCGCACCACACCGCACCACTTACAGTACAGCACCACACCACACCACACCACACCACACCACACCACACCGCACCACTTACAGTACAGCACCACACCACACCACACCACACCACACCGCACCACTTACAGTACAGCACCACACCACACCGCACCACACCACACCACACCACACCGCACCGCACCACACCACACCACACCACACCACACCGCACCACTTACAGTACAGCACACTACATTACACTACAGTCGTAACACACAAGGGGACTGCATAACTTCTCCCCCAGGTGCCAACTGTCGACACCCGTGTTTCACAGACTGGGGTACAGTCGCCTGACACCTCCGGGTGCTTAGGCAGGGTGTCAGACATCACACCCCTTGTGCCTCCTGTCCTTTGTTTGTTTCTTTGTTTCTTTGTTTTTGCAGCCTCCCTTCTCTCCCCCCCCCTTCTCCATTTTTCTTTCTTTTTAAATCTCCTTTATGAAAAAAAGTAGATTAAAAAAAGAGGAAGATTGATTCATATCCACCAGAATTTGTGTGTGTGTGTGTTTGTGTGTGTTTGTGTGTGAGTCTGTGTGTTTGTGTGTGTGTGTGTGTTTGTGTGTGTGTGTGTATATGTGTTTGTGTGTGTTTGTGTGTGTTTGTGTTTGTGTGTGTGCGCGCTTATGTGTGTGTTTTTGTGTGTGTGTTTGTGTGTGTCTCTGTGTGTGTCTGTGTGTGTGTGTGTCTGTCTGTCTGTCTGTGTCTGGTGTATGTCGTGTTCTTGTGTGTGTATATGTGCGTGTGTCTGTGTGTGTGTTGTATGTGTGTGTCTGTGTGTGTGTTGTGTGTGTTGTGTGTGTGGTGTGTGTGTGTGTGTGTGTTGTGTGTGTGTGTGTGTGTGGTGGTGTGTGTGTTGCGTGCGGGAGTCAAAGAGTTATGGAGTCACGTATAGAGAAAAATGTGGCAGCCATGGCGCCAATCTCTCCCCCCCCCCACCCCCCCAAAAAAAAGAAAAAAAAAACTTTGCTGAACTTCAGCATTTTTTTCAAGGATGTATTTGAACAGCACTTTGTCAAGGACTTGTGACAAATACTTGCATTCTGTTGTCACCGCTATGACAGCCTATCGTCGTTATCGCTTGGCGTCAAGTTTTATATTCATATTCAT
>JAPXFY010000023.1:60653422-60655922 GCA_030674185.1 Monoplex corrugatus
GAGTGATGTGTTTTTGTTTGTTTGTTTGTTTGTTTTTGTTTTTTATTCATGAGTTTGGATTTAAATTAATGGGGTTGGGGTTTATTGTGGGGGGGGGGGGGGGAGGGGTCCGAACATTTGGTTCTTCATAGGCTAGGTAGGACCTTGAAGATAAGATATAAAACACATAGGCTAGGTAGGACTTTGAAGATAACATATTAAAACACATAGGCTAGGTAGGACATTGAGATAACATATAAAACACATAGTGTAGTGACTATTGAAGATAAGATTAAAGCACGTAGCTGTAGGACTTTGAAGATAAATTTAAAAATAAGCTAGGTAGGACTTGAAGATAAATATAAAACACATAGCTAGGTAGGACCTTGAAGATAAGATATAAAACACATAGGCTATAGACACACAGTAGGACAATAAACATGCTAGACTTTGATAGGAACACACTAGCCAGAGTTCACTACTGTAGGACCTAATATAAAACATGCAGAGACTAAAAGATAACAGCAGACAGTAAGCTAGGTAGGAACCTAGTGAAAACTACAGACTAAGATGAACATCACAACAGACAACATAGGCTAGGTAGCGAAAGAAAAAACACACTATGAAGATAAGATATAAAACACAGAGGCGCACAGACACACAGATTCACACACTTACACGCAGACTCGCACACACACACACACACACCTCTCTCTCTCTCTCTCTACAACACACACACATACACACACACACAAAATCGCGCGCGCGAGCACACACGCACATATACACGCACGTACGCAAACACACACACACACAAACACGCACGCACACACAAACACACACATGTACTCAAACACACACACTCACTCAACACACGCACGCACACATGCACACACAGTACACACAGACACACAACGCACAGACACACACTCTAACATCACTCACAGTGAAAAGACTTTAAATGAAAGAACGAACAGACACACACAAACACAGCACACAAACATAGACACACATACACACAGACACAAACACACACACACACAAACACACAATCATCTTATATCAAATACAGTGAAAAGACATGAAGCGAAAGAATGAATGATGAAAACGCACACGTATACACACACACACACACACACACACACACACACACAACACCACACACACACACACACACACACACACACACCACACTACACCACACTCACTCACCACTCACTCACTCACTCACTCACTCACACACACAACACACACACACACACGCGCCGCGCGACACACACACACACCACACACACACACGAACACACACAAAACACACACACCACACCACACACACTCGAACACACACACACACACACACCACACACACACACACACACACACCACACACACAACACACCACACACCACACACACACACACACACACACACACACACACACGAGTCGGTTGACTCTTTCCCTTGCCTCCCTCACCCAGCACATACACATAAACGGGAATCCTGCATCCCAGCAAGTACTAGAGGCTAATGTATCATTGCCCATTACTTTATAAAACGCCTCACGCTTCCAGGGAGAACACGTATCGTATTACAAGTTTTATACGCCGTTTTGGAGGATTCGGATATTTGGTAAAATAACTCGTATCCTCAACAGACATCTATCACGCGTGACAGGGTATAAAAAGTTTGTTTTCTTTTCATCTTTCTTCTGTATTTTTTTTTCTCTGGCTTACAAAAAAAAGAAAAAGACAAAAAAAGAAAAAGACAAAATAAAGACAGAAAGAAAGAAAAAAGAGAAAAATAAAGGAGATTATTTCACATTATTCGGGAGGGATGTCTGTGTGTTGTAGTCCTATGTTTTTGTGTGCCCAAAGATGTGGATCGTTCAGAACTCATGAAAATTTGAAAGATAAGACGACAGGGTCAAGGTCACCCCCCTCCCCCCAAGAAAGAAAGAATCTCTTTCTCTGTCTCCCCCCTCTTTCTCTCTCTCTCTCTCTCTCTCTCTCTCTCTCTCCTCTCTCTCTCCCTCTGTGTCTGTCTATCACATACACATTTGAATATGTATATGTACTCACGATCAAATTCTTATTTTATTTTCGGAGTGGTTAATTTGCTTAATTTTTCATTCTTTTGCAGTATCTTATTTTCTCTTGTTTTGCTAAGTAATTAACAATGGCAGACATATAAAGTTCTCTCTCTCTCTCCTCCCTCCCCCTCTCTCTCTCCCCCTCCCTCTCTCCTCCTCCTCCCTCTCTCTCTCCTCTCCCTCCCACCCTCTCTCCCTCTTTCTCTCTTTCCCTCTCTCCCTGCCCCTCTTCCCCTCTCTATCTCTCTCCCTCTCTCTCCCTCTCTCTCCGTTTTCTCTCTCTCTCCTCCCTCTCTCTCTCCTCTCTCTCCCTCTCTCTCCCTCTCTCTCCCTTTTCTCTCTCCTCTCTCTCCCCTCTTTCTCTCTCTCTCTCTCTCTCTCCCTCTCTCTCCCTTTTCTCTCTCTCTCCTTCTCCCTCTCTCTCCCTTTTCT
>JAPXFY010000023.1:60663422-60668422 GCA_030674185.1 Monoplex corrugatus
ATCGACAAAGCGTGCGTGTCCTGTTTCGTCGACTTAATGGGCGTCTTCGTTCTCTGTTTGTTTATTTCGCCTTTTGTTTGTTCCTTCTCAGATTACTTATACGTTTGTTTGTGTATTATTTGCATATTTGTATATGTGTTTACTTAATTACTGGTGCGCGCGCTTTGTTACGTGAAGATGAGCGGAAGTGAAATCTTAGTATTAAGTGTGACGGTATAATTCGAGCGTTTTCTGCCAGAATGGTGTACCTCTCCAGTGAGGCAACGAAAACACTTGTATGTGCTTTTGTTCTGTCTAGGATAGACTACTGTAATTCACTCCTGGCAGGGATTCCAAAATATTTGTTAGACCGACTCCAGCGAATCCAAAACAATGCTGCTAGGCTCGTCTGTAAAGCTTCTAGATCTGAACATATCACTCCTCTTCTTCGCTCTCTCCATTGGCTTCCTGTACCTGATCGTATATCGTACAAAGTATCTACTTTGACCTTTTCTGCTGTTTGTGGTTCTGGCCCAGAATATCTTTCTGAACTACTCCCAGTGTATACTCCATCCCGCCAACTGCGTTCCTCTTCTGACACTCGACTTCTCACGATACCATCTGCAAGAACTAAGACTTATGGTGAAAGGTCCTTCTCTTTCCAAGGTCCCAAAATATGGAACAAACTCCCTGGCAGCCTTCGTCACTCTGACTCCCTCGTCTCTTTCAAATCTGGTCTAAAGTCACATCTCTTCTCGAAGAGCTCGGATACGACTTAACAGAAGACATGTCTGTGAGTCACTATCACATGTGCATAAGCGAGTGTGTGCATGCATGTCAGTGTGTATGTGGGGGGGAGGAGGGGGGATAAATGTAGCTGTGTGCACGTGCGTGTATATTGTGTGAGTGGAAAACTTGGACATTGCTTAGTCTGTTAGTGACCGTACTTAGAACGTGTGTAAGTAAGTGGGAATGTATTTTATGTGCTTGTGTGTATAGGATGCTGACGTATGTGCGCATGTTAAACACGGTATTTTGTATCGGTTTGCTACCCTCTGTTGTCTAATGACTAGAGTGTTTTGTGTCGATTTTGTAATGCAATACTATTTTGTATGTTATTGCTCATGTCATGTTTCTTTTTGTCTACAATGTCATGTCTATGTCCACGTAATGTGCTACAATTGTGTATAGATCTAGCATCGATTTGTGAAGCACCCTTGAGCAGTTTGTCTGGATAGTGTGCTCAAAAAGTACCCATTATTATTATTATTATATCCCGTCTGTATTCCTTTTGTGACGTACCATTCTGGCTGGTAAGGTTCCAACTGTTTCAGATGTAAACATTCGCTTGAGTGATAATGGTATGACGAGAGCGGTGTCTTTTCATATATATTAACGAAGAGTTTAAATTTTAGAGTTTGTTCAAGACGGGTTCGTCACACTCGGAGAATACCATATGCGCTCCACCCAAGCCTGCCAGCAAGTTATCTGTCAGACTCCCTGAGCCTGCGCCAAATTCTAGCGCTGGCAAAATATTGGAATGAACAGTAAGGGGGAGGTGGAGAGGGGATGGAGAGGGATGTACGAAACATTGAACTGCCACCATCAGAGTGATGTAAAACATTAAGACGAGCAGCGAACAGGCCAGGTTTTAAATTGCTGCGGATTGGGATTGAACTCCAGATATCAGACCTTGAGTCCATGGCACTATCAAAAGGACCAACCACACCGCGTGATAAAAACAACAACAACAACTGTCAAACACTAACTTTATAAGTCCACCAGAAGGTCTGGAATATTAGTTAACCCTTTGACTCCCGCATCCTGTCCATCAGCATCCTCCATTGTCAACCATGCTAGCAAAGCAAAATCTTAATTAAACCTTTTGACTCCGTTACCCTATCCACCAGCTTCCTGCAGGAAGCTGGTGGATAGAGTGGGGAAGTCGAAGGGTTAAGTTTTTTGCAGTTGGTGGATAGTGTGTGTGGGAGTCAAAGGGTTGAGATGGGCAGCGAATAGGCCAGTTCGTATGGTGCAGATGAAAAAAGGGGGTGGGGTTTGAACTCGAGACATCAGATCCTAACCTCACGACACTGTTACAAGAGCTAACCAGCTCAGCCTAGTCCAGCCCACTGAAAAGGGAGAAAGGAAGGAAGGAAAAAAAAAGAAAAGAAAAAGGAAAAGAAAAAGAAAGTCACAGTTGATGACAGTATACAGCGTTAATGCGACAGATAAACGAACCACTGCAACTCCGCATTGCGTGTTCAAAGGCAGCGGACAAATTTCAAGGTTCGGGTTTTGTTGTTGTTGTTTGGTTTGGTTTGGTTTGTTGTTTGTTTGTTTGTTTGTTTGTTTTCCATTCAGTATTAAATTAGAATGTAAACCCTTACAGTGCCCTCACAACAAAATGAACAGGAAAAGAAGAAGAAGAAGACGACAGTGCCTTTCTGGGTGGAAGCGGAAGGTTTTATGGGTCTAACCCTCACCCTAACCCAAACTGATGTGGCTTGTGTGTATGTGAAGAGGTTCTCTCAGCGTTAGAAACTGAAATAAATTGTACCTATGCAGTTTCCCAGGACAGTTGTGCAGATATCGTTTTCCAGCATTAACCCTTTGACTCCCGCACCTATCCACCAACTGCAAAAACTGAACCGTTTGATTCCCTCACCCTATCCACCAGCTTCCTGCAGGAAGCTGGTGGATAGGGTGAGGGAATCAAACGGTTCAGTTTTTGCTTTTGTTAGCATGATTGACAATGCAGGATGTTGGTGGACGGGGGTGCAGGAGTGAGAGGGTTAATGACCCTTTTCTGGCCAATCGTTTTCCACGATTAATGATCCCCTCTGCCCAATCGTCCGGCACCGGTATGAAGGAAGTTCCTGGGTTTGATCCTCCGAGACGTCTCGGCCTGGTGGGTAAAGGGTGGAGATTTTCCGCATCTTCCCGGGTCAACATGTGTGCAGATCTGCCATTGCGTTCAAGGGAGAACAGTGGCAGAATGGTTCAGACGTTCACCTGCCAATAACAAAACTCGAGGTTCCAGGGTTCGCTCCCCATAGATGCCTCGACTTGTTTCCTCAGTTTTACCGGAAAATCGAACTGAACGTCTAGTCCTTCGGAAGGGGACCAAAAACGAGTAGGACCCGTGTGCCTTCTGGCTGCGCACGCTAAAGATCTCACGGCAGTTGAAAATCGTGAAAAGCAGGGTTTTGCCCAGCTGCCTTGGTATAAAACATTGGAGAGGTAGGTTGATTTTCCGGGTCCCATCCCTTGAAGACCAACTGGCCTTCTTGCCTGTCTGAAATCTTGTTAAAGCTCTGCATATGAATATGAATTTGAAGCGAGGGAGAGGGGATGGGCGCCGCCCTCATAATGCTGGCCCCTGGAAAAGTTGAGGTCTATACCACCTCACTCCCCTACGACCTCAAGGGTTAGGGAACTATTCAGGTAGGACCTCAGGACCTGGCCAGCTCTTGGTTTTATATGCAGGCTTAAGGCTTGTGCCGTGATCATTCTGTCTATGGAAGCCCATGTCAAACAGTTGTGCCGTACTCTGTACTATCAGCTACGCAGAATTGGTAAGATTCGCTCCTTCCTTTCCACTGATGCTACCAACAAGCTTGCTGTCTCTTTCATACTATCTAGACTGGACTATTGTAACTCTCTATTCGCAGGTCTCCATGACAATCAACTATCTAAACTTCAGCGCATACAGAACCACGCGGCTCGCCTTGTTCTCCGCAAGCCCAGGCGTGAGAGTGCAAAATCTCTGCTTAGAACACTTCATTGGCTCCCGGTAAAGGCTAGGATTCAATATAAAGTTGCCTGTCTCTGCTTTCAGTGTATCTATCACGAGAACATGCCATCCTATCTTGCCAACCTCCTGCAGGGTTACAAACCTTCTCGAACGCTCCGCTCTTCTGACACCTCACTGTTGACTGTTCCTCGCTTCTCTCTAGACACCTTTGGTAAAAAATCTTTCTCTGTCTTTGGCCCAAATGTATGGAACTCTCTACCACTGTCTCTCAGAAAAACTAAGTGTTTCTCAACCTTCAAACGGCACCTGAAAACCCACCTCTTTCAAACTCATCTAACCTGAAGAGCCTTAGTTTGCAAGTCTGTCATCAGACTAATCTCTCCTGCCTGTATAACAGTATTTTGTATAAGGGCCTATAGAGCAAGGTGTGTGTGTGCGTGCATGTGTGTATGTGTGTGTGTGTGTGTGTGTGTGTGTGTATGTGTGTGTGTGTGTGTGTGTTGTGTGTGTGTGTGCTTGAGTGAGCATGTGTGTGTATCACTGTATGTGTACAGCTGAGGAAGGGATAGGGGAGAAATTGAGTGGGAAAGAGACTGAAATACTTTAAGAAACTTTTTCAAATCTTTGTTTGTATGTAAATTGTGATGTATGATATGCGAATAGTTCATAATTTGTGAGGAATTTTGATTGTCAAGGTATTAATGCTGTAATACTGAAGTTGTAATGTTTTTCCTGTATATGGATTAGAATTTTTCTGTTTTTATCTTCATTCAAAATATTGATTATAATTTTATGTACAACTATTGCATGCATAAACACACACACACGCATGCAAACATAGCACACGCACACACACACACACACACTCTCTCTCTCTCTCTCTCTCACACACACACACACACACACACACACACACACACATTCTTACAAACACACGCGCACAGCAACGCAAACGCACGCACACACACATGTACACACACACGTACGCAAGCACACACACGCAGCAATATATAAACACAGTATGCCTCTTTATTCATATGAAAAATCTGTTAATCTTTCTTCATTACATAAGTCAGTGTTTAAATTTTAATATTCTGTGGTTTCTTATGTGTCTTCTTATTTGTATAGCTTTAATGTTTGTTGTTATCTTATTGTGTATGTAATTGTGAACATTTTTTATCACCTTTTGCCTTTCTTGCGAAATGTAAAGCGCTGGTGAGCATGTTTTTATATGGAATATGCGCTATACAAATAAACATTATTA
>JAPXFY010000023.1:60678422-60695922 GCA_030674185.1 Monoplex corrugatus
CCTCCTCCCTCCCTCCCCTCTCCCTGTGCGGGATGATGGGGTGGGGATCTTCTTTCACTATTTGATAGTATCCCCCACCTTCTGGAAATTCTCAGCTAGAAATCTCCTGTTTCCTAGCGCTGTCTTTGCTTCTGCATTCCTTTGCTTTCTGTCATCTCCTCTCACTCATTTTCTGCTTTGTTGGTTTAGTCATTTTTGTAATATTATTTTTTTCAGTGAAGCCTTGCATGTTGTATAGCTATTAGGCTTGATAATTGAATATACAGGCGTGCCTTCTGGTCTGCGCACGAGTGCCTTCTGGCTTGCGCACGCTCAAGATCCCACGGCATTTAAAAATCGTGAAGAGCAAGGATTTTGCCCGGCTGCTCCCGGTATAAAACATTGGAGAGATAGGTTGGTTTCCCAGGCCCCTCCCTGTGAAGGCTAGTTATACGTTTGCCTTCTTGTCTTTCTGAAGTCTTGTTAAAAAAAAAGAAGAGGGGGGGGGGGAGGGTGGCACTCCACTGCAGGACGCGCTCTGAAAGGGGAGAGCAGCTGAGTTTCTCGTGGTAAATCCAATATGACAAAACAAACGAATGTGAAAAATAGATATGAATGTGAATACGTCATTGCATTTTTAGCTCTAATGAGATGTAAACTGCTTAATGGCAGTTTTAGTTTTGATGTATGTTTTAGTGTACTTTCTTGATCTTACGTTGATGCTACGTCTGTTCAGGTTTGGTTTTTAATTGCTCTGTGCAATCGTCTGGGTTTTAACCCTTGACCACTGCACCCTATCACCAACCGCAAAAAGTTAACCTTTGAACTCCCTCACCCATTTCCATCAGCTTCCTGTCTAAATCTCAGCCAGTTAAACTTGCATATGGGTCCCCCAAGGCTCCGTACTTGGGCCAGTGCTCTTCACACTCTACACCTCACCACTTGCCAATGACATCAGTCAGACATCATCAAATATTTCTGTACTATTGACCCAAGCTCTTCAACAGTGCATCTCCTGAAAATCTTTCAATCTTCTTTCAGAAGTCTCTGACTGTTATGTCGAGATCTAGCATTCGATGATACAGAATAAGATACAGTTGAAGGGTATAAGACTGAAGCAATTCTCACTGGCACAAGTCGAAAGCTTTCCATCGTAAAAGTTGTTCTATCCAACTAGGGACAACCATATTACACTTCTGAATCAGCCAAGAACCTTGGCGTTGTTCTTGGTCCTCAACTCTCTATGCAGAAATTCATCACCCAAACCTGTCAGTCTTGTTATGTCAACTGCGACGTTCAGTTCTATTCGCCGTTATCTTTCAGTTTCTGCAGCATCTAAACTTGCGACTTCCCTGATCCTGTCTGCATCAGTTAAATTCAGCTCTCTGCTCTCTGTCTTGTCTGCTTTCTTCTGTTACATGCCTCCAGCATGTTCAGAATTCTGCGGCAAGTGAAAAAAAGGCATGATAATGTCACTGCTTTGCTTCCCTTTCTGCACTGGCTTGCCCGTTTCTCAAAGAATTTCATACAAAATCAACACATTAAAGCTACAAATGTATCAATGGTATTGCACCTGTTTATCGTCGTGACCACTCTGAATGTTACCCCTGCCCGACCTCTCCGTCATGCTTCTGATACTAGATGTCTACAGATTCTTCGATACAGATGTACCACAGTCGGTCGCCGCTCTTTTTCTGTGTCGTCCATACAGCTGGAACGATCTTCCCCTGTCTGTTCAACAGTCAGAAACTCTGGTTTCCTTCAAGTCTCGCTTGAAGACATACAGTGATTTCCCCCTCCCCATACTTACTCACTCTTGTGCCCCGCTCCCCTCCTGTCCCACTCCTTACCTCCCAGTTTGTGTGTGCTTTGTACTCTGGAGTTTGGTGTTGTTGGGTGATTGCTTTGGTGAATGATGGGAATGCAAACACGCTTTGGTTTGATTCTTGTATCAAGATATGGCGCCTTCAAAATTAATGTCCTTCTTTTTTTCTTTTCTGCTTCTTCTTCTCCTTCTCCTTCTTCTTGTTTTCCTTCTCCTTCTTCTTGTTCTCCTTCTCCTTCTTCTTGTTCTCCTTCTCCTTCTCCTTCTGTTCTCCTTCTCCTTCTTCTTCTTCTCCTTCTTCTTGTTCTCCTTCTCCTTCTTCTTGTTCTCCTTCTCCTTCTTCTTGTTCTCCTTCTCCTTCTTCTCCTTCTCATTCTTCTTGTTCTCCTTCTCCTTCTTCTTGTTCTCCTTCTCCTTCTCCTCCTCCTCCTTCTTCTTCTTATCATGATTATCATCATCATTGGTATTAGTAGTAGTATATTATCATCATCATTAGTATTAGTAGTAGTATTTGTATTAGTGGCAATAGTAGTAGTAGTAGTAGTAATAGTAGTAGCAGCAGCAGTAGCAGTAGTAGTAGTAGTATTTGCGTAGAATGCGAACAGCACGGGTTCGAATCTCAGGTCGTACGGGTTTTTTCTCCTTCCCGTCCTCCACCTCCACTAGATGCTGTGTGCTGACCTACCTGACTAGTCTTTCGGATAACAGGATACAAGGACATCCCGTGTCCTGCACACACTCGGCGCATGTTAGAGATCTCACAGCAACAAGGAAGTTGTCCTTGGAAAAATTTTGTGGTGAAATGAAACATCAGTTTCTGGATGATACCTTTGCCAGATGTCGGTATAGAATCATTCAGTCATATTGTTTGTTTGTTTGTTTGTTTGTTTGTTTGTTTGTTTGTTTGTTTGTTTGTTTGTTTTGTGTGTGTGATGAAATTAAATTCTTGAATTCCGAATGTGCAGTGGTTCACCATTGCTCTTTTTTAAGTTCTCCCTCTGTTTCTCTGTCTGTGTCTGTGTCTGTGTGTCTGTGCCTCTGTCTGTCTGTCTGTCTGTCTCTGTCTCTGCCTCTGCCTCTGCCTCTGTCTCTCTCTCTGTCTCTCTCTCTCTCTCTGTCTCTGTCTCTCTCTCTCTCTCTCTCTCTCTCTCTCTCTCCCTGAAAAATCTGGTAACACACGTCCATAAAGCTTTTAAGAGAAGAGAGTTTGCCTTATCATAAAATGAAGTTCTTGTGATGTGTGTCTGTCAAATCTGTGCATATGTTCCTACTGCATTATTGAAATTTGGCTGCAGGTCCTATATTGTAATTATTCCAAACTATTTGAAGCATACATTGTCCAAGAACGACTGTGTATTACATTTTGAGTTTGTGTAATGTTTATAATGTGTTCGCGTTCCTTCAAATGGGGCTTTGGCCTTACTGAATAAAGTCATTATTCTAATTATGATTTTCTCTCTCTCTGTCTCTCTCTCTGTGTCTCTGTCTCTCTCTGTCTCTGTCTCTCTCTCTCTCTGTGTCTCTGTCTCTCTCTGTCTCTGTCTCTGTCTCTCTCTCGCTCTGTCTCTCTCTCCTCTCCTTATCCTCCCCCCTTTCCCGACTTTGATTCTATTGTAGCTTCATTTTTAAGCACCGATTCACTAGGGACTTATGTCCTTTTGAAGAACGCATCTGAAGTCTGAATTCTGTCTCAGATACAGTTTGTTTTTATACACACAAGCTAAAAAAGACGAATACAGTTTGTTTTTATACACACAAGCTAAAAAAAGACGAGATTCAGTTTGTTTTTATACACACAAGCTAAAAAGACGAGATACAGTTTGTTTTTATACACACAAGCTAAAAAAGACGAGATACAGTTTGTTTTTATACACACAAGCTAAAAAAGACGAGATACAGTTTGTTTTTATACACACAAGCTAAAAAAGACGAGATACAGTTTGTTTTTATACACACAAGCTAAAAAAGACGAGATACAGTTTGTTTTTATACACACAAGCTAAAAAAGACGAGATACAGTTTGTTTTTATACACACAAGCTAAAAAAGACGAGATACAGTTTGTTTTGTGCTGTACAGCAGCTGATAATATTCAGTCAGACTTTATTTTGCGGAAATACTATGGACGCCCAACCATGTCTAAACTGTTTTGGAAAAGAGAGAATGGCTGCAAGTGACTGACTACGAATTAAGCAAAAGTATGAATATAGGCACAAGACAGGGAAAAGAGTGGTTTTCTCTCAAATTGTGTCTGTTGTTGAGATCAACGCGTTTTGATCACATGATCAGAATTTCGGTTTGTTCCTAACAACAACATCATCATCATCATCAGCATCATCATCATCATCATCATTATCATCCATCATCATACATCATCATCATCATCATCATTATCATCATCACCATATCATCATCATCATACATCGTACATCATCATCATCGCCTTTCTCATCAGCAGCATCAGCAGCATCAGCAGCAACTGCAGCAGCAGCATGTGCCCTGCCACAAAGCGTTGACGATCACGGCCCTCCGTATGAATCTGTCTTTTGTCATTGCAAGTACATCTCCCGCCCTTTCTGTCCTCATCCACTCTGCAAATCCGTTGAATAGTTTCTGCCTGCGTCTACCTGGTGCTCTTTTCCCTCCTCCAGTTTTTCTGTTGTTACTAGGTGCTCAAGTTTCTCTTGCCTCATAAAATGTCCTATAAATGTTGATTGTCTTTTCCTAATCTTCTCCATTAATGTTCTTTTTGTGCTTGACTCTTTCACGACTGTCTCGTTTTTCTTTGCTGTCAATGTTCCTGCTTAAAGCATTTAAAAATGATGGACATTGCTCTGTCCCCATCCGTAGTTAGTGTATTTTGTTATTGTTTGTTAATCTCATTTATTAGGCTGATTGTTGGTTTCTTTCTTTCTTTCTTTGTTTTTGTTTTTGTTTTTTTGTTGTTTTGTTTTTTTTGTAACGAATGAGTATACTTTCGTATTTCTTCAGAAGAGGCGAATGGCTTTTTGAAACAAACTATCTGAAGTTTGAAGTCTGTCTGTCTGTCTGTCTCTCTCTCTCTCTCTCTCTCTCTCTCTCTCTCCCTCCCTCCCTCCCTCTTCTCTCTTTCTCTCTGTTTCTGTGTGTGTTTGCTCTATAGCAATTTTGGAAAATGGGATGAATGTGTAAACTTATGCACTTAATGTCAATATCAAACATGCATTGTGCGTTCTGTATATATCGTTCACAAAGCCATCATGTATTAATAAGGGCCATGGCCTGCATTATGGATACGCTATTTGAAATCTGAAGTCTCGTGTCTGCTCCGAGTCTCTTTCTTTCTCTCTTTTTCTCACTGTTTCGATGTCTACCGAGTCTTTCTCTGTGTGTGTGTGTGTCGTTGCCTGCTCGCCCTGCATGTGGGTGGTCCCCCGCACACACACACACAATCTCTCTCTCTGCAGCCACTATACGAACCACACACACTGATCGCTTGTTGGTAGCGGGCGAGGTTGAGCCTTTTCCTTCTTTCTTGTTCTTCTTCCTTCTTTCTTCCTTTTTCTTCTTTCTCCCTTCTTTGCATTTGCCTGTCTACCGTCAGTCCGTAAAACACAACCGTAGTCGTCAACGGACTGAAGTTAGAGAGTGTGGAGGATATTACCAGGCCCTTTCCAGGACCGAAAGGGAGGAGGATATCATTGGGACCACAGGAGGAGGAGGAGGAGGATGTGATCTATTGTGTGTCTTTCTTACCTCATCGGCGATTGGATGGGTATAGACCTAGTATCAACGGTTGGATAGATGGAAGGAAGAACACCGTTCTCGGTAGTGTTGTGTGTGAGAAGTTATTATCACCGGTTGGTGGTGTTTTTGGCTTTGTTTTGTTTTAAATCGTGGAGTGGTGTTGGTAGTGGTGGTACATGGTGTTACTTCACTTCACTGGGATTCTAGTCGTGTGTGGTTTTTGTATAGTGCGTAGGACGACGGCGATGAAGAGGGACATGTGTGTGTGTGTGTGTGTGTGTGTGTGTGTGTGTATCTGTGCGCCCGCGCTTTTGTTCTTCTGTTGGACTGTTAGAACTTTTTTTTTTTGATGCTTCGTGTTATATGTTAATCCTGTTGGATTTTCATTTATTTGGTGTTATCCTCTATGCCCTCTGTTTGGGGTTAAAGGATCTTGATATTGAAACATTGTTTCTCTCTTTTTTGTCTCTGTCTTCCTCTCTCTTGTGTCTCTGTCTCTGTGTCTGTCTCTCTGTCTGTCTCTGTCCTTGTCTTTGTCTCTCTGTCTGTCTGTGTCTGTCTATCTATCTATCTATCTATCTATTATTTATCTATCTATCTATCTACTGTCTATCTATATAGCTAGCTAGCTATCTAGTAAGCTAGCTATCTATTGTCTATCTATCTATCTATCTATCTATCTATCTCTTCTGTCTGTCTGTCTGTCTATCTATCTATGTACGCGTGTGTACGTATGTGGTGTTTTGTTTGTGTGTTTGTGTGTTTGTTTGTTTGTGTGTTTGTTGTTTGTTGTTGTGTGAATCGACTACTGCTACTACAGTTTATAGGAAGATGATGTGTTTACTTCTGTCTTCCGTCGTAACGTTTATTGTGAGTGTTCATGTTCGCGCTTGTGTGAAGCCAACAGTCTAGTTCACAAGAAGTAGTTATGTTATGTTATGTCATGATATGAGTGTGTGAAGGGAACTAGTTGTTGGCGATTTTAACGCGATATTTCGCACGCTTCTTCCACTGTGCAAACTTTGGTTGCTTATGTCTACCAGTACCACCGTGAAGCACTGGAGATTATGAAACGAAAAGTTATAAAAATTTACGTGATTTTATTGACGTGAAATGTTTGAGCAGGAATTAGGAATGTGGGCTTGGTCAAAATATCCAATTTAGGTGTGTTTTTTTGTGTGTGTGTTTTTTTTAAATAAATAACATATTTGAACATGGACTAGGAATGTCGGCTTGAGTCAAAATATCTTTAAGATGTGGATACAAAGGTATCAGTTTGAGTTGTAGATACAAAGATAATCACTTATTCCAGATGGTGTATTATACAAAGGTATCAGTTTGAGTGTAGATACAAAGATATACTTATTCAATATTTGAGTGTAGATAAAGAATCAGATTTTTTGAGATGTAGAAAAGTATTCAATTTGATCAATTTGAGATGTAGAGACAAAGGTTTCAATTTGAGATGCGGATACAAAAGTATCAAATTATGAGAAAGAAAAAGGTACTGATCTACGGAAATGTAGACAGACATGTTGTGAGAAATTCGTGAATCAGAGAGTCTATCGTATACAGAATTTGCAGTAGACTTGATTCTTCGATGTGTTAAGTTTTGGATAAAGTCCTGATGTTTGGTGTTTGGTTCCAGAAGGAATTATTGCATTCGCACAATCCATAAGCGCTCCTTCCAAATCTGCCAGCATTATCAGGCAGACTCCCTGAGCTGGCAAGGTGTTGAAAATAAAGTCCTGGAGATGACGAAATGTGATCAGAAAGAATGACTGAGGTGCCGAGGGGCTTTGTCACGAGTGATATCTAGGCCTAGAGCTCTTCAGTGTGCATTGAAAGAACAGTTGCTTCTCTTGTACAGTTCTGTGCTGTGTGTGTGTGTTGAACCTCGTGGTGTGAGGTAAAGTGTGGAAACAAAGAACTAGATATTGACATCTGGATTTTGCTGGGACAGGAATACAGATTGCGTTCTCGGCAGAATTTGTACTTTGTGTGAACGTCACTCTTTCGGATGACTGTAAGTGTCTCAGCGATGACAACAATAGCTATAATTACGACGGCAACAACCACAACGATAGCAGCAACAATGGTAACAACCGGTCTTACACATTTCATGATGTTGTTCTCGTGTGCCATGCTTAGAAAATGTTGCCGTGAATCAAAACGATGGATGAGGATGTGTGAGCTGACGATCTAGTTTAATTCTGTGACATGGAATCGTCAGAAGTCCTCTAAAATTCAACTGTTGATATCAATTAAAACGATGGATGAAGGATTTGTGAGCTGACGATCTAGTATTATACTGCGACGTGGAATCTTCACAAGTCCTCTAAAATTAAAATGCTGCTGTGGAGTAAAACGATGGATGGGGATTTGTGAGCTGACAGTCTAGTTTATTACTGCTACACGGAATCGTCAAAAGTCCTCTAATAAATTGTTACTATGAATTAAAACGATGGATGAAGATTTGTGAGCCTGACAATGTAGATTAATGCTGCGACGTGGAATATCAGAAGTCCTCTAATTAAAAATGTTGCTATGAATTAAAACGATGATGAGGATTTGTGAGCAGACAATCTAGTTTAATACTGCTACGTGGAATCGTCAGAAGTCCTCTAAATAAAATGTTGCTGTGAATTAAAATGATGGAAGAAGATTTGTGAGCTGACAATCTAGTTTAATACCGAGACGTGGAATTTTCACAAATCTTCACAAGTACTCTAATTTCTTTGCGCTGATCGGGAGTGCGTCGTGAGTGTACTGCTGTGACCTGTGAAGGGACGGTGATAGCAGTGAAGGGACTGTGATAGCAGTGAAAGTGAATACATCATAGTGCGACAAACTACATCAGACATGTGCCTGTGTAAGGAATAATAAATAGCGGGAGGCCACAGGTGCAGAGAGGTGAGTGAACGGCAGGGAAACACTTGGTGCAGTAACAACGGATTATGATGATGATGAGATGATGATGATGATGATGATGATGTGCTCTTTAGTTAGAAACGATTCATAAAATCGACTCTACGACTCTTAAATAAGAAACGATGACAAGCGATTGATTGATTGATGACGATTATACGTGACTGAATCGATTGAACCATCACGTGCCATTTAAACGACTGTCACACTTGTCTCGATTCCGATCACGATAGCCCACGATAGCTGGAGGGATAGAGACCACCAGGTAGATCCAGGGAGAAAATATTGGACGGACTTCTGGCAGAGAGGGTGGGAGATGTACTTGCAGCGACAAGGGAGAGATTCGTTGGGAGGGCCATAATCGCCAACGCCATGCGGTAGGAGGGGGGGGGGTGGGGGTGGGTGTGGGGACGTCTCGATACGTCCTGGTTCGTTGCGTCAAAAAAACAAAACACACACACACACACACACACACACAACACACACGACACACAGCACATGCACACGCACACACACATGCACGCATTGGTATGTCAGTGTGTGTGAAGCCAGGGGAACGCAGAGTCTGGAAACATTGGGTGGGAACATGGGCACAGACCGTGGTAGGTATTACACGGCTGATGGTCGATGCTGAAAGATGGAAAACATGAACATTCTTTCTATGTTCACCCCCCCCCCCCCCACCTCTCTCTCTCTCTCTTTCGCACATGCACGCACTCGCGCGATAAAAAACCAATACACGCACGCAAAATAAAAAAATAAAAAAAGACGTTTTGTACCTGAGTATCGAACCTGGGACACATCAACTTGGACTAATCGAACCTGGACACATCAAACTTGGACGTATCGAACCTGGGACACATCAAACTTGGGACGTATCGAACTGGACACATCAACTTGGGACGTATCGAACCTGGGACACATCAAACTTGGGACGTATCGAACCTGGGACGTATGAGACGTATCCCGGCTGGGCACATGATGATGATGATGAGCCTACGATTTGGTCAATTGGGGTCAATCGTGGGAAGAAGGGGGGGGGGGGTTCGTTTTGAGTGGTGATCAATCTTGAATATTCATGAGCGATCGGAAACGACCCTCAAGCGCCACGAGTGTTTTCAACATGTTAGAAACGTGACGGCCAGTCAAATCGGGACATAATTATCAGTCGTACCGCTATCGTCATCAGAATCGAGACAGCATGACAGAAGATTAATGACAATGAGAAAAAAACGAGTACAACGAACACACGATGATGCACGACAACACGAACATACACGATGATGCACGACTAACAGCGAACATACACGATATGAGCACAACGACATACCAGATGCACGCAACACAAATACACGATGATGCACGACTAACACGAACATACACGATGATGCACGACTAACAGCGAACATACACGATGATGCACGACTAACAACGAACATACACGATGATGCACGACTAACAACGAACATACACGATGATGCACGACTAACAACGAACATACACGATGATGCACGACTAACAGCGAACATACACGATGATGCACGACTAACAGCGAACATACACGATGATGCACGACTAACAACGAACATACACGATGATGCACGACTAACAACGAACATACACGATGATGCACGACTAACAACGAACATACACGATGATGCACGACTAACACGAACATACACGATGATGCACGACTAACAGCGAACATACACGATGATGCACGACTAACAACGAACATACACGATGATGCACGACTAACAACGAACATACACGATGATGCACGACTAACAACGAACATACACGATGATGCACGACTAACAACGAACATACACGATGATGCACGACTAACAACGAACATACACGATGATGCACGACTAACAACGAACATACACGATGATGCACGACTAACAGCGAACATACACGATGATGCACGACTAACAACGAACATACACGATGATGCACGACTAACAACGAACATACACGATGATGCACGACTAACAACGAACATACACGATGATGCACGACTAACAACGAACATACACGATGATGCACGACTAACAACGAACATACACGATGACTAACAACGAACATACACGATGATGCACGACTAACAACGAACATACACGATGATGCACGACTAACAACGAACATACACGATGATGCACGACTAACAACGAACATACACGATGATGCACGACTAACAAGCGAACATACACGATGATGCACGACTAACAGCGAACATACACGATGATGCACGACTAACAACGAACATACACGATGACTAACAACGAACATACACGATGATGCACGACTAACAACGAACATACACGATGATGCACGACTAACAGCGAACATACACGATGATGCACGATTAACAGTGAACATACACGATGATGTACGACTAACAACGAACATACACGATGACGCACGACTAACAGCGAACATACACTGTGATGCACGACTAACAGCGAACATACACGATGATGCACGACTAACAACGAACATACACGATGACGCACGACTAACAACGAACATACACTGTGATGCACGACTAACAGCGAACATACACGATGACGCACGACTAACAGCGAACATACACTGTGATGCACGACTAACAGCGACCGTACGCTATGATGCACGACTAACAGCGACCATACACGATGACGCACGACTAACAGCGACGACACACGATTACTTAACAATTAGCTATAAATAATTATACGATTGACGACGTGCACTATATTAAATAAAACTGGCCTTCTCACTGTCGCATCTTAATAACATCGTTGTTGTTCTGGTGGTGTCAGTGTAGGATTAGATAAGTCTCCCTTCCCCCACTTCCCTGGGATGGTTATCCCCGTCGGCCATATCACCTGAGGTTGGGTGTAGACGTAAAAACTGAACCAACTCAATCAGTGACGAACCAAAATCTGCGACGGTGGGCGCAGACGTTATAAGACTTGACACGCAGCTACAATCAACAAAAAAACACGCGACGAAAAACGACGGAGTCATACAAGGCGAGGAAGGGGTGGGGGTAAGGGGGGGGGGGGGAGAGAAAAGCCTGTCGTCTGCCACTGTGAACATTGTCACCCATGTGTGACTTCAGCTGCAGACTGTCACTTGATACAGTGAAGGACGGCTTACACACTTCACACGGGTCACTAACGACGTTGAGACATCGACATTAATTACTGGGACGTTGTAAAATAACCAACAGTGTTGATAAACGTTTCAAATTACAGGAATATTATAAATAACCGACGATGTTAATGGATAACGGCGATATGATAAATAACCAACGATATTGATAAACGACTTTGATTATTGGAATATAGATAGCCAACAATACCGATAAATAGCCAACGATGTTGATAAACGACTTTGATTATTGGAATATTATAGATAATCAACGATGTTGATAAATAATCAGCGATGTTGATAAACGACTTTGATTATTGGAATATTACAGATAGCCAACGATATTGATAAATAACCAACGTTGTTGATAAACGACTTTGATTATTGGAATATTACAGATAGCCAACGATATTGATAAATAACCAACGTTGTTGATAAACGACTTTGATTATTGGAATAGTATAGATAATCAACGATGCTGATAAATAATCAGCGATGTTGATAAACGACTTTGATTATTGGAATATTATAGATAGCCAACGATACTGATAAATAACCAACGATGTTGATAAGCGACTTTGATTACTGGAACATTGTTGGTAACCAACGATGTTGATAAAGGTCTTTGATTACTGGAATATTATAGATAACCAACGATGTTGGTAAATGTCTTTGATTACTGGAACATTATAGGTAACCAACGATGTTGATAAAGGTCTTTGATTACTGGAACATTATAGGTAACCAACGATGTTGATAAAGGTCTTTGATTACTGGAATATTATAGGTAACCAACGATGTTCGTTAATGTCTTTGATTACTGGAACATTATAGGTAACCAACGATGTTGATAAAGGTCTTTGATTACTGGAATATTATAGATAACCAACGATGTTCGTTAATGTCTTTGATTACTGGAACATTATAGGTAACCAACGATGTTGATAAAGGTCTTTGATTACTGGAATATTATAGATAACCAACGATGTTCGTTAATGTCTTTGATTACTGGAACATTATAGGTAACCAACGATGTTGATAAAGGACTTTGATTACTGGAACATTATAGGTAACCAACGATGTTGATAAAGGTATTTGATTACTGGAATATTGTGGGTAACCAACGATGTTGATAAACGTCTTTGATTACTGGAATATTATAGGTAACCAGCGATATTGGTGAAAGACTTTGATTACTGGAATATTGTAAGTGACCAACGATACTGATAAATAACCAACGATGTTGATAAATGTTTTTGATTACGGTGTGTGTGTGTGTGCGTGCGTGCGTGTGTGTGTGTGTGTGTGTGTGTGTGTGTGTGTGTGTGTGTGTGTGTGTGTGGTGTGTGTGTGTGTGCGCGCGCGCGCGTGTGTCTATGTGTGTGTGTGTTCTTTGTGCTCTGTGTGGTCTGCTACCCGTCGCAATAGGTAAATATGGTTGTGGGGGGAGGGAGGAGAGGGATCCATGACTGTGTGTACACCTGCACCCCCACCACCACCACCACCACCACCACCACCACCACCACTTTCATCATCTTCATCATTACCAGTATCAACATTAGTTGTAATAGTTGTTCTTGTTTCTTCTGAACATTACTTTTTTACTTGTTCTTTCCTTTGCTACTGCTGTGATCTTTTCAATGGCATGGAGTTTATATTTTTTCCAGTCCTTTTTTTGAGATGTAGAATCTGGTGTGCAATCCTGTCTGTGGCATGTATGGTGTTTATTTTCCTGTCTTTTTCTGTCACGTGGAGGCTGGTTTTCTCTGTCCTTTCTTTTCTTATGACTTAGAATCTCGTCCTGTTTATCGCGCGGAGGCCGTTTTCCAGTGTTTTTTAAATTTTTTTTATATATATATAAACACAACACGCGCAGCCCGAACTATTTTCCAGATCTGGCGAAGTTGATGCCGGAGTTTTGTTTTTATAGTTGATATCTCTTCCATGTCATTCCTGTACAGTTTCAAAGATTAGGAGAAAAGCTTTACGTTTATCATTGTCTGATATATATGTGTTTTACGGTGCACCGAAACCATTGCCGATCAAGGTACAGATAGTTAAGTGACCTATGGTTTTATGCGTAATGAGTAAGACTGAAAGCTCGAATAGAATGAGAGCGCGTATTTGAAATAACCAATAGAATCAGAACGCCTATTTGAAATAACCAGTAGAATCGGAACGCCTATTTGATATAACCAGTAGAATTGGAACGAGTATTTGAAATAACCAGTAGAATCAGAACGCGTATTTCATATAACCAGTAGAATCAGAACGCGTATTTGAAATAACCAGTAGAATCAGAACGCGTATTTGATATAACCAGTAGAATTAGTGCGCGTATTTGATATAACCAGTAGAATCAGAACGCCTATTTGAAATAACCAGTAGAATCAGAACGCGTATTTGATATAACCAGTAGAATTAGAACGCGTATTTGATATAACCAGTAGAATCAGAACGCGTATTTGATATAACCAGTAGAATCAGAACGAGTATTTGATATAACCAGTAGAATCAGAACGCGTATTTGATATAACCAGTAGAATTAGAACGCGTATTTGATATAACCAGTAGAATCAGAACGCGTATTTGATATAACCAGTAGAATCAGAACGCCTATTTGATATAACCAGTAGAATCAGAACGCCTATTTGATATAACCAGTAGAATCAGAACGCCTATTTGATATAACCAGTAGAATCAGAACGCCTATTTGATATAACCAGTAGAATCGGAACGCCTATTTGATATAACCAGTAGAATTAGAGCGCGTATTTGAAATAACCAATAGAATCAGAACGCGTATTTGAAATAACCAGTAGAATCAGAACGCCTATTTGATATAACCAGTAGAATCAGAACGCCTATTTGATATAACCAGTAGAATCAGAACGCGTATTTGAAATAACCAGTAGAATCAGAACGCGTATTTGATATAACCAGTAGAATTAGAACGCGTATTTGATATAACCAGTAGAATTAGAACGCGTATTTGATATAACCAGTAGAATTAGAACGCGTATTTGATATAACCAGTAGAATCAGAACGCCTATTTGATATAACCAGTAGAATCAGAACGCGTATTTGAAATAACTAGTAGAATCAGAACGAGTATTTGAAATAACTAGTAGAATCAGAACGAGTATTTGAAATAACTAGTAGAATCAGAACGAGTATTTGAAATAACCAGTAGAATTAGAGCGGGTATTTGAAAATACATGATGCTGGTTTTCGTATTGTGTGCCCGATTCATCTCTAACTTCTTCTTCCAGTTTGGCTTTCTTCTGGCAGTTGATGTGTCACCATCAAGTCACTATTGCTTGCAGATAAAAGTACTACCATAATATCGAGGCCAAGCGATTTTATACGTCAGATATGTTAAATCGTGACACGTGGACTGTTACGTCGTGAGCTACCCGATCTGCCAAGTGGTGTATAACGTGCTGATTTTAGTCCTCAAAATGACTTAGTCTTGAAGGTGATGAAACGTGTGAAAAAAGTCTCAATCTCACAAAATTTCGAAAGATTGTGAATGTTTGTGTGGAAAAAAAAAAGAAGTTTGATCTGTGTGAACTGGTAATCGTGGAAGTGTCCTTGGTGTCTTTGGATATATATACCGTGGATGTAACCTGTGCTTTGGGATTACCTGGGATTCTGTGTGCGGAAGGACACCAGTGCGATTCATCAAGTGCTGGAGACAGTGATTCTTCTTTTGACGAAAATGTCATCGTTCGGCTGTATGAGCTGTGTTTGCTAGGTGGGTATATATGTACATTTTTTGTTGTTGTAGTGTATGTACGTGTTTTTTTTTTTAATATTTGTTCTTGGTTCGTCCTTTTGTTCACTGATTTAACATGTTTGTGCAATGTGCTGCAGCGCCGTGGTAATGAGGTTTTGTACCGCAGATGTATGTCTTACACGCACCACCCTCCTCGGCCCCCATCCAGACACAGAGACAGACAGACAGACAGACAGACAGAGAGGATATATATATATATATTATATGTATACATATATGGAGAGAGAGAGAGAGGACACAGACAGACAGACAGAGAGAATATATATATATATTATATGTATACATATATGGAGAGAGAGAGAGAGAGAGAGAGAGAGAGAGAGAGAGACAGAGGACACAGACAGACAGACAGAGAGGAGAGACAGACAGAGGCTAAGCTACAATCCATGGAATTCATAAAAAAAAAAACCCTGATGTGTCAGTGGATCCTAAACCTCAGAAAGAGAAGAAAGGAAAAGAGAGAGCGGGAGAGAGGCAGACAGATAGAGAGAGAGAGAGAGAGGCTGGGCTACAATCAATAAGATCACTTAGACTTACGGGCTACAATCAATAAGATCACTTAGACTTACGGACTTAAGAGGTAGAAATTGAAAAAGAACTCCCAAGAGAGAAGAGTAGCCTACTCCGCTCATAGTAATAAACCTCACTCACAAATAAATCACTACAATCAATAGAATTTTTATAAACAAAACGTTTGAATCGATAGGATCCTAGCCTTGTCTCAGCTCACCCTCCTGCTGGTGGTAGTTGACCCTCGTATTGAAGGAGGACATCGAACAGTCATCTTGAGAAGAAATGGCTGTAAAATTCCTCCCCCCCTTACTCTTTCTCCCTAACAACCCTCCCTTCCCCCCCCCCCTCCACACACACACCACCTCTCACTTCCCTAATGCATAATAAATACTTTACTTATTATTATCATTGCTTTTCAGTGTCTCTGCTCGCTCGCTCAGTTAGATTGCCGAGCTGATAACCTAAGGGGTCATAGGTTCAGCCCTGAGGCGAGGCTGTAAGTTGTCTCTGTCGAACCCTTTTTACCTACGCTGTGGGGTTTGTGTTTAGGCCTGTTATATGGCTTATGCCATGAGTAAGTACTTGGGGGATCTTCTTTTTTTTCCCCTCGTCATCACGTGGCATCTGTGGCGTGTGTGTACGATGTTAATGTATTCCGAGACGCGTTGGATTGAGAAAACTTACTAGACTACTGAAACTTGGCTGTTAGAAATATAAATGTTTCTCTCTTTGTCTGTTTCTCTGTCTCTGTCTTGTCTTCTCTTCTTTCTGCCTGTCTGTCTGTCTGTCTGTTTGTGTGTGTATCTGTTTCTCTGTTTCTTTCTTTCTCTCTCTCTCTCTCTGTCTCTGTCTGTCTCTGTCTCTGTCTGTCTGTCTCTGCTTGTCTGTCTCTCTCTCTTTCTCTTTCTCAGTGTGTGTGTGTGTTGTCTCTCTCTCTTTCTTTCTTTCTCTGTCTGTCTGTCTGTCTGTCTATCTGTCTGCCTGCCTGTCTGTCTGTCTGTCTGTCTCTCTCTCTCTCTCTGACTCTCTGTCTCTGTCGCTCTCTGTCTGTCTCTGTCTGTCTCTGTCTCTCTCTGTCTGTCTCTGTCTCTCTCTCTCTGTCTGTCTCTGTTTCTCTGTCTGTCTGTCTGTCTGTCTCTCTCTCTCTCTCTCTCTCTCTCTCTCTGCGTCTTTTCTCTCTTTCTTTGTCTGCCTCTATTTGTGTGGTCCTATAAATTTATGGTTAGTGATGTCAGCGAACCATTTTTCTGTTAGTGGCAAATGGATGTTGAGAGAAGATTGAGAGAGAGAGAGAGAGAGAGAGAGAGAGAGAGAGAGAGAGAGAGAGAGAGAGATGTGTTTGTTTTTCGAGAGTAGTGGAATAAGGGAATAAGCACATTAATGCTTGTTTATATCCATCCCTCGTTTGTGGAGCGCGATACTAATACAAGTAGTCTGTAAAACATTTAGAGAATTTTTACATGTATTAGACCAGTACAAATGAAAAATAGCAATATGAAAACTTAGATGAAAAAAATTAACGGAGGGCTAACATACGCCATTGCTTGGTGCCCTGCCCATGCTTTGCTGTATTTATGACTCTTCTTTTC
>JAPXFY010000023.1:60700922-60703422 GCA_030674185.1 Monoplex corrugatus
TCTCGTCTGTCTGTCTGTCTCTGTCTGTCTGTCTGTCGTCTCTCTCTCTCTCTCTCTCTCTCTCTCCTCCCTCCCCCTCCCTCCTCTCACCAACTCTGTCTCTGTCTGTCTGTCTCTTTCTCTCTCTCTCTCTCTCTCTCTCTCTCTCTCTCTCTCCCTCTTTCTCTCTTCTTCTCTCCTCCTCTCTCTCCCCCCTCTCTCTTTCTCTCTCCTACCCCTCTCTCTCCCCCACCTCCTCTCTCACTAACTCTCTGTCTCTGTCTCTGTGTGTATATATATATATATATATATATATATATATCCCTCTTTCTCTCTTCTCCTCTCCTCTCCTCCTCTTCTCTCTGTCTCTCTCTCTCTGTCTCTCTTTTTAAAGGGCAGGAGAGGGGTGGTGGTGGTGGTGGCTTACTGTCTGACTTATGGGGTTGGTAGTTAAGTTGGTAAGACGTTAGATTAGCAATCGGAAGATCTGGGGTTACCCCCCCGTGGGGATGTCGAGGGTTCTTTCAGTATAAACAGTATCCCCACCTTCTGGAAAGTCTGTGCTAGAAATTTTCATCTTTTCTGTCAGTCTCTTTGTTTCTGCTTTATTCCTTCTGGTTTCTGTCTTTTCTTCTGTTAATTTTCTGCCTTGCTGGTCCATTCACCTGTATGTGTTCGATAAAGTCTTACGTACTTTTTCTTAGGATTGATAATTGGGTACATGTATTAATTGCATTTTTGGCTCTAGGGAAGTGAGATATGCGGAAGCAGTTTTAGGTAATATAGGCCGTTTTTTTGTTTTGTGTCCTTGGTTATGTTTGAATTTGTATTCAGGTGTGTTTTTTTTAAATCCCCTGTTCGATAAGTTGAAAAAAGTGGTCAACGCCAGGGCATCTCCTTAGACTATGTGCGCGAATGCATTGATATATGTACGTAATTTTCTTCTTTTTTTTTCCCTTGTTGAATTTTTTTTATGTGCCTTGAAACGGTTATAGCCCTGATATGGCTCTACGCAGTCGACTGGGCTTTAAACAACAATAATGATAAACATAAGAGCTGGGTTTGATCCTGCCTCGATACTTTCTGCTTGGTAGTGAACGGTCATTTTCCCAGGTCACGATGTGTGCAGACCCGTTGGCGCCTAGACCCCTCATGTGTGTGCACGCACGTAGAACATTTAAAACACTCATTAACCCTTTGACTCTCGCTTCCTACCTGCCAACTGCAAAATCTTAATTAACCTTTTGACTCCCTCGCCTATATATCCACCAGCTTCCTGCAGAAAGCTGGTGGATTGGATGAAAGGGTTATGTTTTTTGCTTTGCTAGCATGGTTGACAGTGCAGGAAGCTGGTAGACAGGGTGCGGGAGTCAAAGATCCTGTAAGTCATGCCGTAGCGTCATGATTATCATCCTCATCGACATCATCGTCATCGCATTGTTAAAAAAAAACTGTGCCAGCTTCCGGGGACTATTAAGGTGACGTAGCAAATAGGACAGGGGGGGGGGGGGGAGGTGAGCACAAAGACAACATTACTGAGTGCGATGACCCTTTAAAAAAAAGGAGAATTGGGAAAAAAATAACAAAAGACAAGAAAGGACAAATTCATGAACATGAAATTCAACGTCTTTTCACATATACGTGTAATTGGTGAGAGCTCAGCATTTCACCATACATCGTCCATCTTAAGAAAAATACCTGGTTTATGATTGTAGGTGTACAAAGTGGAATACAGACGGCATGTGTCTGGTGTTTCTTTGACGTGTTCATCTGTGGTCCACAAATACATTATGATTAAAAGTCATATCTATCGGCTTAGTGTGTGTTTAATGTTTAATTTCTGCCACATGCCAAAAAGAAAGAAAGAAAGAAAGAAGGAAGGAAGGTATGAAACAAAGAAAGAAAGAGAGAGAGAAAAGAAAGAAAAGAAAAGAAAATTGTAACATTAGAGCTTAGCATCTGTTGAGATAGGGCCAGCCTTGCAAGCCAAAGATCACAGAAATGTCAGATCAGTGTATGGTTTATACACGGTCGTGTAGATTGCACACATATGGCAGTATTGTACGGTATTCATGTGGCAACGATCATAGTTCCTTTCCATCAGGGATGATTCCCTTTCGTCCCAGGGAAGTATGTTTCGCAGCAACATTTCCTCTCTCCTCACGCCTTCTCTCGCGTACAAATGGACCGGCAAGTACCTTGTCGAAGAATGAGTATGGTGCAACTTTGATATGAAGAATTGATCAGTGGGTTTTCTTTCTTTTCTTTTTCTTTCTTTCTTTCTTTGTTTCGTTCTTTCTTTCTTTGTGCAATGCGACTTCTTATCATCACTATCATCATGTGCCCTGCCGCAGGGCGTAGGCGACCATGGACCTCCATACGAATCTATCTTTTGTCAAAGCAAGTACATCGCCCACCCTTTCTGTCTTCATCTATTCCGCAAATCCGTCCAATATTAAATTTCTCCCTGAACAGGCAGAATTAAAGGACGCAGACTGACAGACCATCAGAGACACACACA
>JAPXFY010000023.1:60713422-60723422 GCA_030674185.1 Monoplex corrugatus
ACTGACGTATTTGATGGTCATGTCAGTACTGTCAGCACTGGAAGAAAAAACATCACAAAACTTCGCTGTGCGGATGACGTTGAGGCAGTGAGCAACAACTGGCCAAGTTTGTTAAAAGACTAATGAAATGTGAGGAAGATGTGGCATGGGAATCAGTACAAAAGATGACTTTTCCCTGTTCGCATCATGACTTGACTGACGCATTTGAAGGTCAGGTCAGCACTGTTAGCATTGGAAGAAAAACCATCACAAAACTTCGCTGTGCAGATGACGTTGAGGCAGTGAGTAACAACTGGCCAAGAAGACCAGATGAAATTTCAACAAGATGTGGCATGGGAATCAGCACAGAAGATTAAAGTACAGCCAGCCACGACATCATCATCACGGCTGATATAAATGTCTATGGATTGAAGCTAGGAACTGTTTGAACAGTTCCCTTACCTGGGATCCATCATTAGCAATGAGGGATGAACAGTTCCTTTAGAAGAGGAAAGAGGAGGAGGAGGAGGAGAACAAGAAGAGAAGAAGAAGAAGAAGAAAACAACAACAACAACAACACAAAGAAAAAGAAGGAGAAGGAGAAGATGAAGATTCAAAGTGTAAGAAGAAGAAGACAACACAACAACAACAACAGCAACAACAACAACAAGAAAAAGATGAAGAAGAAGAAGATTCAAAGTGCAAGAAGAAGAAGAACAACAACAACAACAACAACAAAAAGAAGAAGAAGAAGATTCAAAGTGTTGTTTCCATTATAGATCTGCTGTCAGGCGGGCATGGATTCCAGTAGGCAAGCGTCAGACTTAAAATCGGAAGATCCTGGATTCAGTCCGCCTAGACACCCCCACCTGATGAGTAAAAGGTGGACATTTTTCCCGTCTGTATGGTCAACATATGTACAGACCAGCCAATGCCTAAACTGTCATTCATGTGTACAAGCATGCAGAATATCAAATACGCACGTTAAAGATCCCGTAAGTCGTGTGTGTGTCCGGTGACTTATGGAAATATGATAACACCCAGCATGCATGTCTACTGAAGACGGAGTATGCAGACTGTGCAGCAACAAACCGCCTGCACAGTGTGGGGCAAATTATCGTGCATACACGCATCTGAGAAAAAAAACGAAACACTTGAGGAAAAGAAAATAATGAAGAGGGTGTAGTACTCAAAATGTCTCCATCGTACATCTGTTCCCGGTATATTTTCCCTTCTTCCTGTTTGTTGCGAGCCTGCGTAATGCGGCAGACATGTTATCACATCAGATTTGTTCCTGTCTGATAGTTCCCCTTCTCCCACCCCTTCTGTTTCTCGCACCTGGACAATATCGGTGCAACAGCAGAAATGTTCCCCACATCATATTTGCCTCTGGCGTTTTATCCTAAGGTCAAGGACCTGATTAATTTAACAAGAAACACGCGAGAGTGCTGGATGGGATCCAGAGCACCAATGCCTCACCACTAACTAACCGGACAATCACCTCCCAAGCTCACAAAGCCGTACGCTTGCCATTTCATCAGGCAAAGAGGGGATGTCCACGAGTTGTATGACCCATTCGGACCCAGTCGTCTGTACTTTGTTTAGAAACCAAATGGCAAGGTGGGGGAGATGACAAGCCCTGGGCCATAGCCACACAACGTGCACCACCTAGATCCAGTCCAGGTACCGGACCAAGAGAATGGAAGAGCCCTCTCTTGCCTTATTTCTGGTTCTTCATCTCTCTGTTGGGCAGCCCGCCCTGCCGCCAGTTGGCATAGCTGCCAGCCGTGTTCCCCTTACTATAGTCTCGACATTTGTAGTCGGAAAGACTTGGCGTTTTAGTTGAGGTCAAGGACAGTTAGTAGTCGGAAAGCCTTGGCGTTTTAGTTGAGGTCAAGGACAGTTAGTAGTCGAAAGCCTTGGCGTTTTAGTTGAGGTCAAGGACAGTTAGTAGTCGGAAAGACTTGGCATTTTAGTTGAGGTCAAGGACAGCTAGTAGTCAGAAAGCCTTGGCGTTTTAGTTGAGGTCAAGGACAGTTAGTAGTCGGAAAGACTTGGCGTTTTAGTTGAGGTCAAGGACAGTTAGTAGTCGGAAAGCCTTGGCGTTTTAGTTGAGGTCAAGGACAGTTAGTAGTCGGACAGACTTGGCGTTTTAGTTGAGGTCAAGGACAGTTAGTAGTCGGACAGACTTGGCGTTTTAGTTGAGGTCAAGGACAGTTAGTAGTCAGAAAGCCTTGGCGTTTTAGTTGAGGTCAAGGACGTAATAAGTAGTCTGCAAAATCAGCAGTGTGAAGTACCCTTGCTAGGGGTCGGGGTCGGGGGTGGGGGGTGGGGGAGGGTTACGGTTCGTCACTGCCCAAGCGGTCGATTTGGATGAATTTGACGAGGGAACCATTCTTGCCGTTTTCACCGGTATTTGAACCCAAGCTTGCTGTGCAGGCTGTGAAGCGTGCATCCTTGCAGGCGCGCGCCCATGCATCACACGCAGACAGCTGTTTCAGGGTAGGCTTGTTGTGGGCTGTTCTTACTCCAGGGTGCAGTCAGGCGTGTTAAGAAGAGGGAGGGGTTGAGGGGTGGGGGGTAGCAGAAGGGGAAAAAGGCATGACGACACGATAAAAATAAAATAAGGAAGATTAGGTGGAGAAAGACAGAAGGCTGAAGTGAAGAAAGAAAGAAAGAAGGAAAGAAAAAGAAAGAAAGAAAGAAAGAAAGAAGGAAAGAAAAAGAAAGAAAGAAAGAAAGAAAGAAGGAAAGAAAAAGAAAGAAAGAAAGAAAGAAGAAAAAGAAAGAAAGAAAAAGAAAGAAAGAAAGAGAAAGAAAAAGAAAGAAAGAAAGAAAGAAGAGGAAAGAAAAAGAAAGAAAGAAAGAAAGAAAGAAGGAAAAAAAAAAGAAAGAAAGAAAAAGAAAGAAAGAAAGAAAGAAAGAAGAAAGAAAAAGAAAGAAAGAAAGAAAGAAAGAAGGAATGAAAAAGAAAGAAAGAAAGAAAGAAAGAAAGAAAGAAGGAAAGAAAAAGAAAGAAAGAAAGAAAGAAAGAAGGAAAAAGAAAAAGAAAGAAAGAAAAAGAAAAAAGAAAGAAAGAAAGAAGAAAGAAAAGAAAGAAAGAAAGAAAAGACAAGAAGAAGAAAAGAGGAAGAAGAAAAAAATAAAAAGTATTAAAAAAGAAAGAAAGAAAAAACAGAAAAACAGAGAAAAGACAAGAATTAAAACAGAGACAGAAAAAAAAAGAAAATAGAATAAGAAAAGAAGAAGAAAAAGAAGAAGGAAGGAAGGATAAGGAAATAAAGAATAAAGACAGGAAACGACAGCGAAAGACAGATAGAAGAAACTAAATAAAATTATTCGGACACTTGATCATTTCACAGTTCGTTTTCTCCGATTAAGCGCTTCAGTGTGAATTCATGAATTCATTCCGAATAGAAGGATCTCATTGGAACCCAGCTGTAATTTGAATTTGTTGAAGAGGTAATTCAACGCACTTGATCAGACAGTCCCATACATGCTCATCACCCAAATCTGCCAGCGATGATCTGACAGATGCTTTGACTCTGCTCAAAATGCTATGTAAGGTTTTAGAATGAAAAATGGGGATGAGGGCGGTGGGGGGGTGATTGGGAGTGGGGAGTGAGGATCCATGAAAAACAAAATTCCCACCATCAGTATGATTGGAGCAGTAAGATGGGCAGCGGACAGGACGATTTCATTTTAATTAATTAATTAATTAATTTATTATTATTATTATTATTGTTAGTATTATTATTATTATTATTATTATTATTATTATTATTATTATCATTATTACTATTGTTGTTGTAATTGTTGTTGTTGTTGTTGTTGTAGACAGGAGCTTTTGTGGTTGTTTTAATTTGCGGATTGGGATTAAACCCGAGATGTCAAGTCTCCAGCCCACACTCTATCACCTCAGCTGCCAGACAATTAAGAACAGTACACAACTGTACGCACGACAGGCATATTGCGAGAAAAGTAACCCACAGAAATAATTTATCTATCACCCGTCGGCATCATGAGTTCTGATGGTAGCCGCCGCAGTGGACATCACAACAACTCTCCTCCATTCACTCCGGTCTTGACTTCTCTGTGCTATTTCATAGACCTTTAAACTGATGTTTTGTGGTGTTGTTCATATAGGAGGTGGGTGGTCTGCCCGGATTTCTTTTGGCCTTAACTTTATGTTATAAAACCGTTAAGGTGGTGTTTTTGTTTGTTTGTTTGTGATCTTACGCTTGACAAAGGCCAGTTGGCCGAAAATCTGTGCCTGTCTTGTCTTGTATTAATACGCGTCCTTATTCCTTTTTTGTGTGTTTTTTCTGGTTCCTGTTTGCTTGAACGCGGGCAGTCACACTTGTTTTGGATTTTATAAAACCGTTGTCATTAGGCTTGTGTTGCCTGCTGTATTTTATTTTTCTTTTGTTGATTTCTGCTAGCAGTTGACGTTGAACTGTGTGAGTTCATCCAGAATGCTTTCATTTGTTCTTTTATCGGTCCATTTGATTCTGTCAAGCCGCCTGTAGAACCGCATCACTGCTGGTTCGATCCTGTAGAACAGCATCACTGCTGGTTCGATCCTGTAGAACCGCATCACTGCTGGTTCGATCCTGTAGAACCGCATCACTGCTGGTTCGATCGAGATCCTGGTTCGAATCCGACGTATCACTGCTGGTTCGATCCTGTAGAACCGCATCACTGCTGGTTTCGAACGCATCCTGTATGAACCGCATCACTGCTGGTTCGATCCTGTAGAACCGCATCACTGCTGGTTCGATCCTGTAGAAATCGCATCATGCTGTTCGATCATGTAGAGCATCACTGCTGCATCCCTAAACGCATCACTGCTGGTTCGATCCATTTTCATCTATTTTGTATATGTCATGGCTTGTCAGCCACATAACATTTTGGCCAATAAATTTGAAGTTTAATTTAGGCTGTGGTATGTTCGTCTTGCCAAATGTTATTGGTGATCATTTTTCCGTTTTGCATTTCTACTCTTGAGAAATAGTTACATCCCTTGAAACTTTTGACGGAGGAGTTCTTGTGTTTCCTGGTTTGTGAAACTCTTTGTCAGAACGATTGGGGCGCCTGACCGTTATTGAAAGGGCGGAATCGAACTCAGGAGGAGAAAAAAAAAAGATGGGTGACAACAGAAGGGCATCCAGAAGTCGTGACTTGGATGCGGCCAGGCCCCCTTAGAGTGTAAGGAGTTTAGGCGAAAGATATATATATATGGGGATTTGGAGCACCTGGTCACAACGGAAAAGCTGGAGGGAAAGAGAGCACCAGGTAGACCCAGGGAGAAAATGCTGGACGGACTTGCAGAGTGGCTGGGGACGAGGAGGGTGGGGGAGATGCTAGGGGCAACGAGAGATAGAGACAGATGGAAGTCCATGATCGGAGACAGATGGAAGTCCATGATCGCCAACGGCCATGCGGCAGGGCACCCGATGATGATGATGTGTATATATATATATATATATATATGTATGTAACGTTCGTTGCCAAACGGACAAAAATGTCCTGTGGACGAACAGTCACGTGTCGGCACATGAAGACAACGAACGCGTCATGTGTGCACGTGAGCATGTGAACATGCGCAACGAAGCTTGAACATGCGACCAGTTTTTTGTTGTTTGCCGTTTATATTGTTTCCCGATGCTGCGTGCGTGTGTGTGTGTGTGTGTGTGTGTATGTGTGTGTGTGTGACTGTGTGTTAGTCTGTGTGTGTGTGTGTGCGTGTGTGTGCGTGTGTGTGTGTGTGTGTGTCTGTCTGTCTGTCAATCTGTGTGTATATTTGCACGTTCTTTTTGCGCCTGCCGTGTTCTTTGATTATCTCCCTCCCTCTCTTTTTATTCTCCCCCCCCCCCCTTTCTTTCGCTCGTTCGAGGCAGACATGTAGATTAGGAACGACAAGTTTGACTTTCATCTCATACTTCCTACTGTTGGAAAAATTGCGTATAATTGTCATCGACCCTCGAAATAGCCATTTCATAATATTGGGAATTTATGTGCATTTGTAGAATATTGCTGTGATCATTCCGAATGCATCATACTGTTATGTTGTTCACCTACCTCTTCATAGCGTTGCTATTAAAGTGGTATGGCCAGTAATACGAATGAACCATCTTTGTCTGTCTGTCTGTTCTCTGTCTCTGTCTGTCTGTGTCTGTCTCTGTCTGTCTGTCTGTCTATCTGTCTCTGTCTGTCTGTCTCTCTGTCTGTCTGACTCTCTTTGTGTTTGTCTCTGTCTGTCTCTGTCTGTCTGTCTCTGTCTGTCTGTCTCTCTTTGTGTCTTTGTCTCTGCCTCTCTCTCTCTCTCTCTCTCTCTGCCTCTGTCTGTCTCTCTTTGACTCTCTCTCTCTCTCTTTGTCTCGTTCTGTCTCTGTCTCTGTCTAGCTCTCTGTCTCTTTCTGTCTCTGTATCCCTCTCTGTCTAAGTCTGTCTGTCTGTCTATATGTCTGTCTGTCTGTCTGTCTCTCTCTCTCTCTCGTTTCTCTCTCTGTCTTTGTCTGTGTGTCTCTATCTCTGTCTCTGTCTCTGTCTGTCTCTCTGTCTCTGTCTGTGTCTCTGTTTGTCTGCCTGCCTGTCTGTCTGTCTGTCTCTCTCTCTCTCTCTCTTTCTGCTTCCCTTTTTTTTCTTGTAGTTTTTCCGCTTACTCCTTAGTTTCCTCCAAACCTCAGCTTCATCAAGCTGTCATCACTTATTTTCTGTTCCATTTTTTTTCTCTCCCTCTCTTTCTCTGCTGCTCTTCTCCGCTTTTGTCATCAACATTTTCAGCGTGCTGTTGTCATCATCGTCGTTATCACAGGCATTATCGTGATCGTCATTACTGTCATTGTTGCTGTCATCATCGCTGCCTCCTCCTCCTCCTCCTCCTCTTTCTTCTTCTTTCTTTCTTTCTTTCCTTTTCTTCTTGTGCCTTCCTTTTTTTTTGCCTTTGTTCTCCTCCCTCTTCCCCTCCTCCTTCACCCCCTTCTCTTTCCTTCGGCTTCTGTCTTTTGTTTTTAAGTCTTGCCTTCGTTTTGTTCTTTCTTTCTTCCCTTGCTCACGCTTTTGTGTTCAGTTTTGGGAACAAATCTGCCCACAGCTGAAGATTGCATCCACCTTAGCAGCATTTGTCAGACGCGGCGGAGGAGTAGGCAAGGACATCATGAGCCCTCTCTCTCTCTCTCTCGCCCTCTCTCTGCCTTTTTTTTCTCTCTCTCTCTCTCTCTCTCTTTCTTTCTGTCTTTCTCTTTCTCTTTCTGTCTTTCTTTCTCTTTTTTCTTTCTTTCTCTCTCTCTCTGCCTCCTCTTTCTCTCTCTCTCTCTCTCTCCTTCTCTCCCTCTCCCCATCTCTGTCCTCTTTCTCTCCCTCTCTCTCTTCATAACATTGCTATTAAAGAAACTTTGGTGGTATGGCCAGTAATACGAATGAACCATCTTTGTCTGTCTGTCTGTCTGTCTCTGTCTCTGTCTGTCTGTCTGTCTGTCCCTCTCACTCCCTCTCTTTCTCTATCCCTCTCTCTATCTCTCCCTCTCTCTGTCTGTCTGTCATAAGGTTTAAAGAGAGAGACAGACAGACAGACTGACAGACAGATAGACAGAGAGAGAGAGAGACAGCGGGAGAGAGAGAGAGAGAGAGAGAGACAGACAGACAGACAGAGACAGAGGGAGAGAGAGAGAGACAGACAGACAGACAGAGACAGAGGGAGAGAGAGAGAGTGAGAGAGAGAGAGAGAGAGAGAGAGACTTTAACACAAAAGAGAGAAATCGAGGGAACAAGGAGGAAGAGGAGGTGACGAAGGAGGAGACATAAAGAACAAAGACAGAAAGGGGAGCCACGAAAAGAAAAGGAAGAAAGAGGAGGAGGAGGAGGAGTCAGTAATGATGAAACATCCGTCAGAATGATGAACAACGTGTGTAGGTCCCTCTGACCCCTGACATACAGCTTTCAGCACCAAGCTTAGACTGTACCAGGGTTGTGTCTTTCCACTGTGCTTTGCTGTTGGTCAAAATGCTGGAGGATGACAGATAGCGAGCGACCTTACCGAGCTGTTAACCATCCTCGTAAGGAGTCTCCCAAGAATCATTGAAAGTTTACTGGTCCATCCATCACCATTTTCCATTCAAATTTCGTGGTCCATGGCTCAACACCATCTCTAACCAGCAGTCACTTGCTCGGTGCCATCAACAGAGTAATTGCTCAGTGCAATGAAGAGAGTACTTGCTCAGTGCAATGAATCAAAAGAGTACTTGCTCAGTGCAATGAATCAAAAGAGTACTTGCTCAGTGCAATCAAGAGAGTACTTGCTCAGTGCAATCAAGAGAGAGATTGCTCGGTGCAATCAAGAGAGTACTTGCTCAGTGCAATGAAGAGAGTACTTGCTCAGTGCAATGAATCAAGAGAGTACTTGCTCAGTGCAATGAAGAGAGTACTTGCTCAGTGCAATCAAGATATACTTGCTCAGTGGATACTTATCCAGTACTTAAGGAGGGGATAATATAATTTTCGTTTTCTATATCTTAATATTTCTCTAGTACTTAAGGGGGTGATAACGTAATTTTCGTTTTCTGTCTCCTGATATTTTTCCAGTCTCTTGTGGGCTTATTGGTTCTTTTGATAGAACTGTTCTCTTATATATTAAGTTTAAGTCCCGCCTTCAACATTGAAAACTGGCCTGTTTGCTGTCCATTTTAATGTTTCCTTCCCCCAGTGGTGATGCCAGAGGCTTTTTCAGTGTAAATGATATCCCCACCTTGTGGAAATTCTTGATAGAAATTTGCTCTTTTCTGTTACTCTCTTTGTTTCTATCTTGTTCCTTTTCGCTTTCTGTCAGGACCTGGCCAGCTCATGGGTGTATGTGCAGGCTTCAGGCTTGTGCCGTGATCAATCTGGATTTTCTCAATCAGACGTCTCCTGTGACGATAGTGCATATGGAATTCATTCTGAGCGCGGAGACGTCATCTTGAGAAATTGAAATTGAAACTTAAAATGAAACTTTCTTTCATTTCTTTCTGTCATTTTCTGCCTTGTGATCCGTTCACTTGTATGTGTTCGATAAAGTCTTACGTACTTTTTCGTAGTGTACTTTACCGTAGAATTGATAATTGGGTACATGTATTAATTGCTAATATAACTTGACCATTTTTGAAAAAAAAAAGGGGTAACAGAAGAGAAATATGCTTGGTACAGTAATGCTAAATCCACTGATGCAAACAGGAACTGAGACGAAAAAAAAAAAAAGCAACACCATCAAAAAAGAAAAAAAAAAATGGTAAGTCCTGTCCCGTGGTGCATCAGCTAGGGGTCGCTGCGCTCTCGTTTCCGCTTCCGTAGTTTGGATTGCCGCCTCGTTATCGTTCACAGCCGTCGTATTAGTCCAGGAATGGGGCGGTGTTCCATGTAAAATTTGTTCCCCGCGTCAAATTTTCTCCCCTTTTGTTTCGTTTGCATTTGTGGCACGTGTGTATGTGTGATCGAGTGTGTGTGCTTGTGTGTGTTTAAGTGAGGGTTAGAGAGAAGGGAGATTGCTGTTATTTCTTGTTTGTTTGTGTTCCTTTTAGGCGGGGTGGGGATACTGTGGACTGGAATTGCTGACTTGTCTTGTTCTCTGAACCAGGGGTTTTCTTTAGGATAGATGGGTGGGTTGGGTATGTCTTCTTCCTCCTCTCTTTCCCCACAGCTTTCTCTTTATCTCTCCCTCCGTCACTGTGTCTGCCTGTTTGTCTGTACATCTCTCTCTCTCTCTCTCTCTCTCTCTCTCTCTCTCTCTCTCTCTCTCTCTCATCTTTCTGTCACTCTCTGTATCTGTCTCTGTCTCTGTCTCTCATTCTCTCTCTCTCTCTCTCATCTCTCTCTCTCTCTCTCTCTCTCTCTCATCTTTCTGTCACTCTCTGTATCTGTCTCTGTCTCTGTCTCTCATTCTCTCTCTCTCTCTCATCTCTCTCTCTGTCTCGCTCTCATCTCTCTCTCTTTCTCTCTCTTTCTCTCTCTTCCTCTCTCTCTTTCTCCGTATGTATGTAGCTAATTT
>JAPXFY010000023.1:60728422-60730922 GCA_030674185.1 Monoplex corrugatus
TTTTTTTTCATGGTTCATAGCACTTAGGGAGGTTACATTTATGCTCACCTTATTTTTTCCTGTCCCATTTTCTATGCCACCTTAATGGCCACAGAAGCTGACACAGTTTCTTGAAAGAAATTTTATTTTTTTCTAATGCGATGATGATGATGATGATGATGTCAATGAGGATGATAATCAAGATGCTATGAAGTTCCATCTAGGATTGAGACTGCTGACAGGGCTGTACTCTACGCTTACTATCATAATATATCCTGGCGTCAACCAGGCCCGAGAGATATAGACACATGCGGTGCTGGTCAGAAAATTTGAGCAACACCCTCACTGACGCATCCCTGAAGTGGATGAGACTCGACTGTGTGGTCCCAGTCTTCCCAATGAGCCCACAGCACGCCCAACTCTGGGTAGGAGCCGGTTAGAGCCGAAAAATCCCACAATGATATATTTTTGAAGGGACTGATTGGAATTCGAACCCACAACCTTCCAGTCGGTAGTCCGTTGCTTTAACCATTACACTACGGCGACTGGTACATCCGGTAAATCTTGATATCAACCATGAGAGCTTGTTAACACCCTGACAAGGCTGGCACTGACCTAGTTGTAGAAAGTCTGGCACCTGTGCGCTGACTGATAGAAAAATAAACTAGCTCCCATCTACAGGTACACGTATAGAACGGGGATAAATATTTCACAGAGTTCCTGCAAGTGTAAACAGCGAAGAGAAGATGTGCGGTACAAGTCTCTGTTTCGCAGTATGGGTATCTTAGTTTCAGTTTCAGTTTTTCATTTTCTCAAGATGATGTCCTCTGCGCTTGGAAAGAATTCCATATGCACTAACGTTATAGATGCCATGTGATGGAGATGATCCGGAATGATCACAGCATATGATATTGGATGGACTTGCAGAGTTGCTGAGGACAGAGAGGGTGGAAGAGGTTCTTGCGGCAAGAAGGGATAGATGCATATGGAGGGCCATGGTCGCCAACGCCATGTGTCAGGGCACTTGATGATGATGATGATGATGATGATGATGATGATGATGATGATGATGATGATGAGCTGCGCTGCTTAGACAATTGCAGTTTGAGGAATCAGGTGGATGTGGAACAGCGTTGACTGTGGTCGACCAGGCAGAATCTGAAGTAGCGGTCCTGGGCACTACCTCCGCACTTGAAGGCTGTAGGCTGGGTGGTTGACAGTGCAGGGTGCGGGAGTCAAAGGGTTAATCCTCATCTTTCTGCTTGCCCGTCTCAGTGTTCCCATCATTCTGGTGGTTTCGGCTTAAACGTTTCTTAGGCCCCCTTGCAGGAAGGAAGCTGCTGGATAGGGCGAGGGAATCAAAGGGTTAAGTTTTTGCTTTGCTAGCATGGTTGACAATGCAGGATTCTGGTGGACAGGGTGCGGGAGTCAAAGGGTTAATAACGCTCTGATCGTTCTGGTGGTGTCAGCGTTTCATACGTCCTATCCCCACCTCTCTCTCTCTCTCTCTCTCTTCTCTCTCTCTCTCTCTCTCCTCTCTCTCTCCTCTCTCTTTGCTCTCTCTCTCTCTCTTTCTCTCATCCCTTTCTCTTCTTCTCTCATCCCCCCTCGCTCTCTCTCCCCATTTCATGATCTTGCAGTGAAAAAGTTTGTACGAGCTCAAGGAGTCTGCCAGATCACTGCTGGCAGAGCTGGGTGGGAGCACATATGGGACTGTCCGAGTGTGATGAATCCCTCTTGAACAAACCCCAAGAAGCACAGTGACGTATCAGTACTGTTTCCTTCCGTCAGAATCTCTTGGGATCCAGGAGAACGCCTCCAGGTTATCAGCCATAATGAAAGCTTGTAAATATCTGTTTAATTTAATCTTAGTGACACTGACCGTATTCCTGAAAGTCGAACATCTGTGCACTGATGAAAAATAAACCAGCTTCCCGTCTGCGTGATATACAAACGGGTGTAAATATTTGACAAGAGTTCCTGGTAATGTAAACAGCGAAGAAGAGTTGTGTGGTGCAGTACAAGTCTGTCTTGGAGATTGATGATCGACTGAAAAGCTTTATCCCTCCACCTTAGAATCTGTTAGAGAAGCTTTTTACCCTCCGTAAGAAAAACTAGTAAAATTAGTCCTCATCCATAGAAGTCTGATCGGAGCACCCGATGTTCCCAGGTCATGTTCCCCCAGGTATAACATGTTATGTCATATGTCAGTCATGTCATGTTCATTCATGTCATATACTGGCAAATGACATTTCTGTCCTGGGAACATCAGACGACTCGATTCTAGAAATCAAAATGGAGTAAACTCTGTGGGGTGTGTGCTGACACATGACATAACAGACATACATAGAACGTGACACATGACTACATGAAGACACATGACACATAAGCACATATAGCGGACATGAACGAATATGCTTGCATGACATGACATTGACATACATACGACATAGCATGCATGACATATGGCATGACTTGACTACACTGACAAACACGGGCATGACATGGAAATGACAATCAG
>JAPXFY010000023.1:60735922-60738422 GCA_030674185.1 Monoplex corrugatus
ACAGAAAAGAGGAAATGTCTAGCACATAATTTCCAGAAGGTGGGGATACTATTTATACTGAAAGAACCCCCGGCATTCACACGGCGGAAGCCACGGATCCTGATTGTTATAATCAAATAAGATACTGGCGTACACAAGTGCCTGTCGGCAATTGACAAACTGACGTTAAATAGGCGGGACGTTTTACGCAGTGTTCTCACTGCTGGTGCCGTTTAAAAAAAAATAGAAATTAAACAAGAGAGAGAGAGAAGAACTTTCCGCGAGCTGGCTGGCTTTTTTTTTTTTAAATAGAGATGTGGACTTTCAAGATGTAATATCTCGAGTTTAATCCTAGGCCTGCAAAATTAAAAACTCACTTAATGCTTCTGTCATTCTTGTGATGTCGGTTTAGTTTTTCATTGACCGCCCCCCCCCCTTCCCCCCCAATTTTTCCATTTCAAGATCTTCCCAGCGCTCAAGAGTTTTACGCAGGCACAGAGAATCTGCCAGATATTTGTTGGCAGATTTCGTCGGAGCGCATAGGGGATCGTCCGAGAGCGATAAATCCGTCTTGACCAAACTCTAAAATTTCTAATATACTCCTGAATAGAAGTTGCGCCACGCTTGTGGCCTACAGCACCTTGCTGCCCATCATCTGGTCCCAATTCCAGACCACGTTTGCCACACCAAAAAGACCTTGCTACTGCTCCCTCCATCTCCACCACATTCCTTCCTCCTACGCCCACGTCCAACCACCCTTCTCCCCCCCTCCACCCCATCCCACCCTTTGTCCAGAAATTCCACACTTTGTTACTCCTCCTTTTTAACCCTTTGACTCCCCGCACCCAATCCACCAGCTGCAAAAATGTAACCCTTTGACTGCACCCTTCGACTCCCTCACCCTATCTACCAGCTTCCTGTGGGATTTGACTCCCTCATCCTATCCACCAGCTTCCTGTGGGATTTGACTCCTTCACCCTATCCAACAGCTCTCCGTGGGATTTGACTCCCTCATCCTATCCACCAGCTTTCTGTGGGATTTGACTCCCTCACCCTATCCACCAGCTTCCTGTGGGATTTGACTCCCTCACCCTATCCACCAGCTTCCTGTGGGATTTGACTCCCTCACCCTATCCACCAGCTTCCTGTGGGAAGCTGGTGCATAGCGTGAGGGAGTCAAACTGGTGGATAAGGTGAGGGAGTCAAACTGGTGGATAAGGTGAGGGAGTCAAACTGGTGGATAAGGTGAGGGAGTCAAACTGGTGGATAAGGTGAGGGAGTCAAACTGGTGGATAAGGTGAGGGAGTCAAACTGGTGGATAAGGTGAGGGAGTCAAACTGGTGGATAAGGTGAGGGAGTCAAACTGGTGGATAAGGTGAGGGAGTCAAACTGGTGGATAAGGTGAGGGAGTCAAACTGGTGGATAAGGTGAGGGAGTCAAACTGGTGGATAAGGTGAGGGAGTCAAACTGGTGGATAAGGTGAGGGAGTCAAACTGGTGGATAAGGTGAGGGAGTCAAACTGGTGGATAAGGTGAGGGAGTCAAACTGGTGGATAGGGTGAGGGAGTCAAAAGGTTACATTTTTGCTTTACTGGCATGGTTGAAAATGCAGGATGCTGGTGGACAGGGTGCGGGAGTCAGAGGGTTAACAGTTTTTTTTTACCCTCTCCCACACCTCCTCTTCTCCGCCTCCCCCACCTCTCTCAGCTCCTTTCCTTCCCCCTCCCCTTCCCATCCTGACCCCCACACCTCCTCCCTGTCACCCACCCGTTATCGTCTAACAGCCTTGATCAAAAGCAGAAACAAAGCTGGTACTGTACTCTCTTAGAAAACCATCCAGATGATACGTGCTGACTGTATGGTCACACCCCGTGTCCAGTTTTTGAGTCATCCCCGCATATATATATATATGTGTGTGTGTATAGATGAAGCAGCATGTGAACAAAAAAGACAACAAGCCGACGTAAGATTTTCCCAAATTTTCGGCGGTACACCCGCCTTCCTCAAGGGGACTTTATTCTCTGATATATATATATATCCCTTTGACTTTGCAAGAAAGCTGTTTGAACAACCCAAATCAGGGACTCTCACAGTGGGCAAGGAAACCCTAGAGCAGCATCTCAGGGAAACATATTCCGATTCTCAGCGCGAGGCACCACTTGAAATCCAAAATCTGGTTTGGCTTGCAGCGCCAGAAGGAAAATTCAATAACAAACCACCAACACTGGATGAAGTGAAGAACGTAGTAAAGAAAGCCAGAGCCAAGTCAGCACCTGGACCAAACGGAATACCATACCTGCTCTACAAGAAATGCCCAAAAGTGCTCGAGTGGCTCCACAAGATGATTCGATCAGCATGGAGGAACCAGAAGATCAGCGACCAATGGATGAGAGCTGAAGGAGTGTACATTCCGAAGGAGCAGAACTCCAGCAGCATCAATCAGTTCAGGCCAATATCACTTCTGAACGTCGAGGGGAAAATCTTCTTCTCTGTTATGGCAGCAAGATTGACAAAATACCTGA
>JAPXFY010000023.1:60748422-60750922 GCA_030674185.1 Monoplex corrugatus
TCATGGATGACACAACAGTCTTGTCCACGGATGAGGAAGAGACACACCAAATCTTAAAGCAGCTGGATGAGCTGGTGGCCTCTTCAAGAATGAGGTTCAAACCTAAGAAATCCCGAAGTCTCTCACTGCGAAAAGGAAAAGTGGCAGATTCAGTCAAATTCATGGTAGCCAACCAAGCCATCCCCACTGTCACAGAAGAGCCAGTAAAAAGTCTCGGAAGATGGTATGATGACTCCTTGAAAGACACACAAAGGGGATGTGAAACCAAGCAAACAGCAGAAGAAGGCCTGAAGAAAATAGATAACTGCGGACTGCCAGGCAAATACAAAGTCTGGTGTCTACAGTTCATGCTGATACCAAAGCTGCTGTGGCCACTGCTAATCTATGACATTTGCACCAGCACAGTCGAAGCAATGGAAGCCAAAATCAACAAATACACAAGAAAATGGCTCGGTGTCCCACCTGGTCTCACTGATGTTGCATTCTACTGTCGTCAAGCAATGCTGAAGCTACCTCTGAAATCCATAGTGGAGGAATACAAAGTTGGAAAAGCAAGACTGTTGAGCATGCTGGAGGAATCGGAGGACAATATCGTGAGAGCAGTTCATCCAAAGCTGAGAACTGGAAGAAAGTGGAAAGTCCAAGAGGCTGTAAACAATGCCAAGAGAAACCTCAGCATCAAAGAAATAATTGGACACACGCAAACCAACAGACAGGGACTGGGAGCAACAAAAATGCAGTGGTGGTCCAAAGCCAAAGGGAAGGAAAAAAGAGACATGATCATACAGGAGTTGAAGGAAGAAGAAGATGTCAAAAGAGTGCAGAAGGCAGTCCAGCAAGGTCAACAGGGCAATGGACAACATGGGACAGTGCACTCCAAAGAAGTCTCAGCTGGAACGATATGTGGCACATGGCTCCTCTAAGGATAAGCTTCCTCCTCAGATCTGTATATGACCTGCTCCCCTCGAATGCAAACTTAGTGAAATGGGGGAAATCAGACGACCCAGCATGTCCGCTCTGTCAGAAGAAACAAACAGTGGAACATGTCCTAAGCTCTTGCAAAGTAGCGCTAGCCCAAGGAAGGTATACATGGAGGCACAACCAAGTTCTGAAAGTGATCACAGATGTGGTTAGCGAAAAAACCATGACCCCAAACGCACCAATTGCTATGACAACGTTCTACAAAGCAGGAGGGAAACAGGTCTGGCCCGAAAGGGCTATGACAACCAGCACATTGCCAAAGGGTCTTCTGGATGGAGCAGTCGACTGGGAGTGTACAGCAGACCTCCCAGAGTGGAGAAATTACCCAGATGTCATCAGCAAGACAGGCATGAGACCAGACATCGCTCTCCACTCTGACTCCTCGAAACAAGTGATTCTGATAGAACTCACTGTGCCATACGAAAGCAGAATGGAAGAAGCACATATCTACAAGACCGAAAAATACGCCGGTCTTGCCAGCACCCTGAAGAAAGCAGGTCTGCGGGTCAAAATCTTCGCCATAGAGGTCGGGGCAAGAGGGTTTGTGGGCACCTCCGCTTATGATCTCATGAAACAACTCGCCATTTCTGGGAAGAAGAGGACTAGAGCCCTTAAAGCGATGGCAGAGGCAGCAGAAAGGAGCTCAAGCTGGATCTGGGCAAGGAGGAACCAAAAAAGTGAACTTCATAAGGATTAAATTCCCTACAGATGATGTGTGCCCCGTTAGCACATTGGTAAAACCGCGTACCGCAGTTCTGAAGCGCAGAATCGCCCAGGTTCGATCCCCGGCGTGGGAAAAAAAAAAAAAAATAGACAACAGCAGAAGGGCATCCAGGAGTCATGACCTGGATGTGGCCCGGCCCCCCGAGAGTGTAAGGAATTCAGGGCCGAAACACTTGTCTAAAGGGGGTTACTTCTCTGAAGACCTTCTGTTGTCTAGCTCTCCCTAGAGTTTCTTTCTACCTTCTACCATACATACATACATGCATACATGCATACATACATACATTCATACATACATATATGCATACATACATGCATACATACATACATGCATACATACATACATATATACATACATACATACACATACGTACATACGTACATGCATACGTACATGTGTGTGTGTGTGTGTGTGTGTGTGTGTGTGTGTGTGTGTGTGTGTGTGATTAACAAACTAGGAATCATACTAAACGTCATCTGAAATTAGGGCTAGACATGACTTCTTTGGCGTTTGTTTTACTTCTGTCTTACAGAGCGGATTTGTGTAAGATGAAGGCACTGTACGTAAATGACAATATCCATGTATGTTTTTTTCGGTGTTGTTGTTCTTGTTGTTCTCGTTTTACGGGTTTTTTGTGTGTGTGTTGTGTTTTTTTTTTTGTTTTTTTTTGTTTTTTTTTTCCAACTTTGCCATTAAAACTGACTTACTTTCTCTCCAAGATCGCTTGCAAAGAGACAGAAAACGTGAATGGCGGCACGAAGTAAACAACCTTGAGAGTATGGTTTGTAATGTCAA
>JAPXFY010000023.1:60760922-60765922 GCA_030674185.1 Monoplex corrugatus
GTCGTTCACCATCATGTCAACACATCATGTAAGGGAACAATCCGCCTGTTGCTAGTAATCGTAGGCTGCACCCCTACCAGATATAGGTTCACCTTCACACACACACACACACACACACACACACACACACACACACGACGGTTTTTTTTTTTTTCACTAGTGGTGCAAAATGCATGTTAACAATTTGGAGCAAGAATTTGGGATTGTTTTTTTTTCACAGATTTCAAAAAGAACTTCCAGATCGTATTTTATATTATAGGAATTTTCATCATGAAAATGATAGCAGTTGTCGCTGTCTCTTAAAGTAGGTAGTTTTGTTGTTGTTGTTGTTGTTATTGTTGTTTTTGTTTTGTTTGTGATTTTTTGTTTTGTTTTTTGTTTGTGTTTTGTTTGTTTTTGTTTGTTTCGGTTTCGTTTCGTTTCGTTTCGGTTTTGGTATTTTCATGTCTTTTTTGTTTCTTAATGGAGATTGTTTGATGTATATTAAATACACAGACTGTATATATCTCAGGCTTAAATAAATGGGTAGATGGTAGCACAAAACTTTATCACACTCATCATGCTCTAAACTTGATTCAAATATAATCCAGCAATGAACACGTTATATCCTTATAATGCTGTTGTCTATTTTTCTGCCTATCTGCCTGTCTACAAAGTAAACAGGAAGCTTTCTGGCCAGTTTTATCACAAGTTATACCTTTCTTCTGGCATGCAGAAATTCTTTCCTTGATCTTTGAGACACTAGCACGACAAGCTTGTGTTGGTTCGGATAAGATTGGCCTACTGTGTGGTTCTACTTATGCCAAACTTTGGTAATATTGTGACGTAAGGTACGGATGTAAATCAGGGGAGGCTACTGTCAAGATTAAGTGGTCTCGCTTTTGTGTTTATTCTGTGTTTTTGTTGTTTTGTTTTGTTGTTGTTTGTTTGTTTATTTGTTTGTTGTTCTTCCCATAATCATGTATTCAGTCGAGAAAACAAGGTTATTAGTATGGCTTCACATTTCTGTCTGATAATTGTATTCAGTTCACAAGCTGGTTTGGTGGCTGCACAAGCATCGTCTTCCTCTTGGACTGCGAGGTTTGAACGTGATTCACACAGATTTGTGCGAGCAGCCTTCGGTCCGGTCCACCCAATACATACGCCATAGCCAAGGTGATTAGGATGTCAGACTTCCATTCAGAAGGTCTGGGTTCGTCCGGCATGGATACCGCCAGATAGGTAAAGGGTTAAGATTTTTCTTGCATTTTAGGAGGTCAGCCTAACGCAGACCTGCTGCAGTGCCCTGAACCCTTTTCGTTATACACGTACGCAGAACTCCAAATACACACGTTAAAGATTCTGTAAGCCATCGATGATGACTTATGGAAACAGTGGGGGGGGGGGGGGGAGCAGATAGACATGGAGGAGACAGAGTGAGACACACGATGAACACAAAATACACACGTTTGAAGACGGTGGCTTATGGAAACAGGGGGGGGGGGGAGGGATTGGGAGGATAGAGGATGACAGACAGAGGGAGGGAAAGCAGGAGGGGGAGAGAGAAGGATGATTGAGAGGATGGGAGGGGAGAGAGGAAGGGAGAGAGGGGAAGGGAGAGAGAGAGAGGTAGGGAAAAACCCCGGGAAGAAAGAGACAGGGAGGCAGAGAGGAATGGAGGGAAAGAAGAAGAGAGAGGGAGAGGGAGGGAAAATAGGGAAAGATAGACACAGGGGAAGACGAGGGGGAGGAGGGAGAAAAACACACAGACAGAAACAAGAGAAAGTTTGTCGCGCAGTGGAGCAAAATGATGGATTAAATTAAGGGGATGGAAAGATAAAAAGTCCCAAAAAGGAAGGAGTGAATCAGCGAGTCCTTTAATGTTTAACGGACCACGGGCACTAACAAAGAGCATTCGGACGACCGAAGAAGTGTGAAGTGCAGAAACACAGGCAAGTGAACGGATCGTTCACTTCTGTTCACTTCAGTCGATTCCCCCATCGTTGGACACTTGAGGCGGTCAGTGCTGTCCATTTGGATCACTCAGGGGTCAGTGCTGTCCATTTGGATCACTCAGCAGCCAGCACCAATTCTTGTTAATTTGTTGGAGGTCTTTCTCGGATGGTGTGTTGCCACTTGGGTTTGGGCCCACCTCTGTTGTTAGGACTGATCATTAGACACAAATTGTTATTGTTATTTTTGTTTAAAGCCCAGCCGACTGCGTGGGGCCATATCAGGGCTATAACTGTTTCAAGACACGTACAACAGTTTTTTGGGGATAAAATGGAAAGGAAAAGAAAATTAAGTACGCTTATCAATGCATTCGCGCACGTAATCTAAGGAGATGCCCCTGGCGTCGACCACTCCGTCCAGTTTGTCGCACAGGGGGTTTAAAAACAAACCTGAATAAAAATTTAAACATAAATAAGAACACTAAAACATACATACACACCGGCCTAAATTACCTAACATTGCTTCCGCGTATCTCATTTCCCTAGAGCCGAAAATGCACTTAATACATGTACCCAGTTATCAGTCCTAAGAGTAAAGTACGCAAGACTTTATTGAACACATACAGGTGAATGGACCAGCAAGGCAGAAAATGATAGGAAGAAATGACAGAAAGCAAAGGAATAAGGCAGAAACAAAGAGAGTGACAGAAAAGAGGAAACTTTTAGCATGGAACTTCCAGAAGGCGGGGATACTATTTATATTGAAAGAGCCCCCGGCATCCCCCAAGCGGAAATTGGGCAAAAATAAAAAGATGGAAAGACCAATAATTTACACAAGGGAGAAGAGTGGGTGAATGCTTCAGACGTTAGCCTGTTAGTAACGAAACTCGAGGTTCCAGGGTTCGTTTCCTGTTGAGGCCTCAACTTTTCTCCTCAGTTTTACTGGATAAACGAACCGAACGTCTGGTCCTTCAGAACTAGTGGACGAAAAACGAGTTGGACCCGCGTGGCTTCTGGCTTGTGCATGCTAAAGATCCCACAGCAGTTGAAAATCGTGAAGAGCAGGGCAATCGCCCATATACTCTGGTTATAAGACATTGGACAGATAGGTTGATTTTCGAGGTCCCTCCCCTTAAAGGCCAATGAGCCTTCTTGCCTTTCTGAACTCTAGGTAAAAAATGGGTGGCGCTGCACTGCGGCGAGGTACTGTCAAAGGGGAGAGCAGCCCGAGTTTCACGTGATAAATCCACTGTTACAAAAAGAAATGAATATAATAATAATAATAATAATAATAATAGTGCATTTATAGAGCGCTTTCCGAAACCTCAAAGCGCTTTACATCAGTAAACCATACATATATAAACCAAATAACAGGCTACAATACAAACAAACTCATCAAAAACTATCCACAGGAAATCAACAACCACACAGACACACCAAATAATCTCTCTCCCTCTCACCCCCTCCCCGCCCACCCCTCTCCCCCCATTTTCAAACACACACACACACAACACCCACACACACACAGCCACACAATCACACACACACACACACACACACACACACACACACACACACACACACACACACACACACACACTGGCATACACCCCATTGTGCACAATTTCATCCAGAATGTCAAGCAGGATCAACCCACTAGCCAAAATCAGGAAAAACACTGTTTAAAGAAGTAAGTTTTTAAACTTGTTTTGAAAGATGGTAGAGTTTTAGGGTGGCGGACGGACTGAGGCAACAAGTTCCATGTCTGAACAGCAAAAACTGCAAAGGCTCTACCACCGTGAGTTTCTCTGTTATATTTTGGCACACGAAACTTCTTGTCATCCACAGAAGAGCGGAGTGATCGAGAAGGTACGTAGACAGTCAAGAGTTCAGAGAGATAGTCAGGAGCAGTTCCAGAAATGATGTGATAACAAAGGCAGCAAATCTTGTATTTTATTCTTTGTTCAACCGGGAGCCAGTGCAGTGTCTGAAACAGGGGTGTGCAGTGCTGTGACCTACGTGCCTTGAAGATGAGTTTAGCTGCAGAGTTCTGAACTTGTTGCAAATGTTTGAGATGTTTCTGAGGGCAACCCGCAAGGAGTGAATTGCAATAATCTAACCTAGACAGAATGCATGCAGTAACTAACGTCTTGGTTGCGTCTAATGTAAGGTAGTGTCTAATAGAATTAATGCGTCTAAGTTCGATGTATGCAGCCTGACATGTTTTGATGATGTGCTGGTGCATGGAGAGATTATCACAGAGAGATATCACTGTCAATATGAATAAATAGTAATGTAAATTGGCAATTCATGTTAAGGCAGAGATTATTATCATCATTATCAGTGTTTAAAGATTAGCTGACAACACAGAGCCATATTAGGGCTGTGATAATCTCAAACAAAACACACACAACGATGACCCTGTAAAAAGGAAATCCCTGGACAAGAAAATTCAGTACACTTATCAATGCATTCACGCAGATCGTCTAAGGGTATGCCCCTGGAGTTGACCATTCCGCCCAATTTATCTCCAGGGGGATAAAAAAAACACTAAATACGAAACTTAATCCATAAACATACATAAATACTAACCTGTTTATCTACTATCCTTGAGCAATAAAGTGTTTTGAAGTTTGAAAAAGTAATGTGTATGTGTGTGTTTGTTTGTGTGTCTGTGTGTGTGTTTGTGTCTGTGTGTCTGTGTGTACACTGTACTGTAATGTATATTATATGCTGTGTGTGTATGTACAGGTTTGTATACATGTATATGTCATTATGTATGTATAAGTACGCATGGATGTTGTTGATGGATGGATAGATGTATCTCCTCTCTCTCTCTCTCTCTCACTCTCTCTCTCTCTCTCTCACTCTCTCTCTCTCTCTGTCTCTCTCTTCCCTCCTCCTCCTTCTCCTCTTCCTCCCCCTCCTCCTCCTCCTCTTCCTCCTCCCTCTCACAGATATATATACACACACACACATATAGCAGTCTCTCTCTGTCTTTGCGTGTGCGCGCATGTTTGTATACGTGCATGCATGTGTGTGTTTGTGTGTGAAATGCACAGAGAGAGA
>JAPXFY010000023.1:60775922-60818422 GCA_030674185.1 Monoplex corrugatus
GGGCAGAGAGTCATGCCGCATCACATGTCCAAAATAAGCCAGTTTTGTTGATGTAAAATTTGGTAGTAATTCTCTCTGGACATTTAACTTTTTTACTGCAGTCTTTGTTTGTTATTCAGTCCTTACAACTAATTTTACCGAGTCTTCTGAGTGTCCATATTTCAAGAGATTCTGTATTCTTCCTCCTATCATATGTAGCTCTACGCTGTCGGTTGGGTTTTAACCCTTTCACTCCCGCATCCTACCTATCTACTGCAAAAATTTGACTCTTTGACTCACTCACGCTAGAGTGAGGGAGTCAAAGTGTCAAGTTTTTGCTTTGCCGGCATGGTTGACAGTGCAGATCGCTGGTGGACTGGGTGCAGGAGTCAAAGGGTTAATTAAACAACAAAAACAACAAGAATAACAGTCTCTGTTAAAATTATGGACTGCTGGGTCTGTTGATGGAGCCGTGGGTTTGAGATATCATGGCTTCCGAGTTCAATCTCACCCTGTCACATCAAAACTGGATTGCTCGCTCTCCGTCTTTTTTCGTCAGAGTGCCATAGGTCCTGCCTACCCCTCTTCATTTCAAGACCTTAAAAGCGTAAGATCAAGGCGTTTGCCGGATAACTGCTGGCAGATTTGGATGGAGCACGTATGGAATTGTCCGAGTGCGATATGCCCTCTTGTAGAACAGACCCGAATATGGAATTGTCCGAGTGCCATGTGTCCTTCTCGTAGAACAGACCCGAAACTCTTTAAGCTGTTTATAGAAATGGTAGGTTATTTCAGGTTAATTTGAAAAATAGAAGAATACAGATTTTGAATGAATACTGTTAAGACAACAGGGAGAAGTGGTTATGGCAGCGGACCTACTACTGACTGTGAGGTCATGATTCGAACCCCGCCATTCCGTGGGGATGCCAGGGGCTCTTTTGGTATAACTAGTATCCCCGCCTTCTGGAAATTCCGAGCTAGAAATTTCCTCTTTTCTGTCATTGTCTTTGTTTTTTCTTTCTTCTTTGCTTTCTGTCATTTCTGCCCTATCATTTTCTGCCTTGTTGGTCCATTCACCTGTATGTGTTCGATAAAGTCTTACGTGCTTTCTCTTCAGGAGTAACAATTGGGTACAATCATTAAGTGTGTTTTTGGCTCTAGGGAAATGATATACGGAAGCAAATTTTGTAATTTAGGCCTGTTTTTATGCATGTCATAGTGCCCTTAGTATGTTTAAATTTGTATTCAAATTGTTTTCTAAATCCCCTGTGCGATAAATTGGACGGAGTGGTCAACGCCAAGGGCATGTCCGTAGATTATATGTACAAATGGAATGATATGTGTACCGAAATTTTCTTTTCCTTTTTTCCCTTTTGAAGCACAGTGTATGTTTTGAAACGGTTATATCCCTGATATGGCTCTTTGCAGTCGGCTGGGCTTTAAACAATAATAATAATAGCTGTAGGTCAGTGGCTTTGTCACGTGACAGCAACACGCAAAAAGGCAGAAAACTGATTGCCTAATCTTCCGAGCTTTTCCGTTTAACTATTTCTGTTTGCCTGCGCTCGCCTCTCGCTTTCTTCAAGTCAAGAGGTCTCGCTTGGTTTGATTGTACGCAACGCGTCTCTGGTTTACTACTTATTGTGTGTGGAGAATGGTATGCGGTCAAACTGGACGTGGGTGTTTACGCCAGTCATCACACCTACACAAGGATAACCAAGGTGGTCAAGCCACTCTAACAATGTCTCTGTTTATACAACACACCTCTTCACCTTCGGCGACATCATCCTTGATCGTAGCCGCTGATGCATGCCCGTCAGCTGTCTCCATCCCCTTATCATTCGTCTACAAACATTAGTACAGAAAATCGGGCATTTTGTGCTTCTGGCAAGCCACTCTAATAATTCTCGTGTTAGACAAACATTGTTACAGAAGAGATCTGGATTTTGTGCTCTTCAAAGTCATTGTGCCTGAAAAAAGCTTCTTTTGACTCAAAACACGTAAAGTGGGATAATGACACTTACAACTGTGAATTTGATTTGATATTGTCAGAGTTCATGAGAGTGTTGTTCACTATCTCAAAAAAAAATTGTGTTTCCCACACCCCCCTGGCCTTCCTCCTGTCCGTATGACCTTGACCTGGATTTTCTCCTTCAATTTCTGCTATGGCATCTCCTCAATATTCCGCTTTGATCAGAATTTATTACAGATTGATCACTAAAACATTCGTAAACAATTTTTGTCTCGTTACAACACGTGAAAACTCTGTTCACTCATATGAAACAACCCCGCCCCTTTTTCCCCCCCCCCTTCCTAAAGGGATGGAAAAAAAGGCATTGAAATGAAAGGCAACGAGTATTGTTGCAGTTTATTCAAGAGTTCCATGCGAATTCTCTATCACAAACTTGAAAGAAAGCGTAAGATTTTGTGCTCTTAACAACACAAAAACCGTCCATTATTAAAGAACAACTGTGGAATAATCCCTCTTAAAACCTGACTATAGTCACTTATTGCACTTTTTCCACTGTGTCCATTCTTGAAATCATGCTGTTAGTGATAGAATTATTATATATATTGGAGTTATTGAGTTATTCAAGGGGGATTCACCGCGTCGGACAGCTTCATTAGCGTCCATCCAAATTTGCAGAAATTTTCTGACAGATTTCTGACCTGCACAATAAAACTATTCGCGTGCAATATCAGCAAAGTTTAGTCTGTGTATAGTTTCATTATCGTGTTCTTTCTTGTATATGTCTGTCTAAAATAACTGGTAGAACATAATATCCTTTCATAAAAGGTGTTAGTACGTGAAGAAATCTTCAGTATCGACGAATACTTCATCATTTGATCTGGTCTGCAGGTGTGTTGTTTGTTGTGTGTATGTGTGGTGTGAGTGTTGGGTTGTTGTGTGAGTGTGCGTGCGTGCTGTTGTAGATGTTGTTCTTTGTTTTCTCAATTCCTCATTCAAGATGGTCATCTACATAACACTTTCGATCATATGTTCATGATTGAAAAATCTTTTTCAAGGATGTTTTTGAATGGTGGAACCGAACCTACACTGATACGGTTTTGTTTGTGATTTCTTACGTAGAAATTTTGTGAATCATTTCGGATAATTCTTTCTGATATTTAAAGATTTTACCAGCTTACTAAAAGACTTTGTTTTGTTGCTGTTGTTGTTTTAAGATCATCGCGTTAGAGTTGTTCTTCATATTTTTTTTTTTAATTTATTTTTCTTTTGGTCCTTCCTTTCTACTTCACCTAATGGCCACAAAATTGGAAAGATTTTACAATGCGATGTTGATGATGATGACGGTGAAGATGATAATCCATATGCTGTGGAGTTCCACAGGACTGAGACTGCGTGTAGGGCTGTACTGTACGCTTACTACCATAATTATATCCGGTGTCAACCAGGCCCGAGAATACAGACACCTGCAGTGTTGGTCAGAAGATTTCAGCAACACCCTTAACGACGCAACCGTTAAATGGATTAAATTCGACTGTGCAGTTCCAGTCTTCCAAGTGAGCCCATAGACGCTCAGCTCTGGGTGGGAGCCGGTTGGAGCCCGAAAAATCCCACGTTTAAGGGACTGATGGGGATTCGAACCCTAAATCTTCCAGTCGGTAGTCCGTTGCGCTAACCACTACACCTCGGAGAAAGATGTCTAAAAGGGTTTTATTGAACAGCTTATTTTTCTTTGACAGCAATTGTTTGTATTCTTTTTTCCTCTGGCAAAAGACATGTCTGTTGTCCTCGTCTGAAGTATTCCTGTATTTCCTTAACAGCCTACGTACATTTGATATTGCAGATCTACAGTCATATTCAAAGCGTTCATTATCTCTCTTGTTACGATTGGTGGCCATTCTGTGTTTCATACGGTCAGCTTGTTGTTTCACAACACTATTGAGCATTTCCAAAGCGTCATCAGCATGAACATCGGTTAACTGCATGAGAGAGAGAGGGGGGGAGAGAGACAGACAGACAGACAGACAGAGAAAGGGACAAAGAGAGAATGATAGGCAAAGAGAGAGAGAGAGTGTGTGTGTGTCGTCACACACACACACACACACACACACACACACAACACACACACACACACACACACACACACACACACGCACGCACGCACGTACGCACGCACGCACGCACCACACACACACACACACACACACACACACACCACAACACACACGACAGAGAGAGACAGACAGAGGGAGAGGGAAAGAGAAAGAGAGAGAGAGAGTTTGTGAGACAGACACGCACGTGCGCGCACACACATATACGTGCGCGCGCGCCCCAGCACAAAACACACACACACACACACACACACACACACACACACACAACACAACACCACACAGAGTCAGATAAACGCACAGAGGCCAACGACTTTTTCGTCATAGAGGTCAGCTTAGTCATTGTTAGGTGCAAATAATCTTCTTGGATGAATGGATAGATGGATGCCTTACATTCTTGCACTCTCTGTCTCTGTCTCTGTCTCTGTCTCTGTCTCTCTCTCTCTCTCTCTCTCTCCCTCTCTCTCCTTCCCTCTCTCTCAATCTCTCTTTCTCTCTCTTTCTTATTATCTCTCTGTTTTCTGTCTGTCTGTTTCTCTCTCTCTCTTTCCTTCTTCTTCTTCTTCTTCTCTCTCTCTGTCCCTCTCTCTCCTTTTCCCTCTTTCTCTTGCCTGTCTGTCTCACTCACTCATTCCCTCTCTCTCTCCCTCCTTCTCCCTCTCTCTCTCTCTCTCTCAATCTATTTGTCAGTCTCTCTCTATGTTGTCTCTGTCTGTCTGTCTGTCTGTCTTTTCTCTCTGTCTCTCCCTCCCTCCATCCATCCCCCCCTCTCTCTCACTCTTCTGTTCTGTTCTTTTCTCTCCCGCCTCTCTCATCAGTTATGTGTCCACACTTTTTGTATTTTTGATCAAATGTCCCTGGTTTTTTATGTTGTTTTATGTGTTTGTTTGTTTGTCTCATTTGGCTTTTGTCTGCTTTGTTGAAACTGTCCTCGTTTAATCAAGTAGATTTGCAACAGAAGAATAATTATGTAAGTTGGCGTTGTGTTTGTAGCTATACCACTAGAAAATTGTTTTCTTTTTCTCCGTGCGTGGGTGCGTGCGCGCGCGCGCGCGCGTGTGTGTGTGTGTGTGTGTGTGTGTGTGTGTGTGTGTGAGTGTGAGTGTGTACGTGTTTGTTCTTGTGTACTTACGTGACAGCCATTTAAAAACAGTGCGACAGGGATGTATTTCAAGCTGACTTTCATACTGTATCCTGTGTTATGAAGCACGGAGAAGTGAAGGTGTAAGGCAAAGCTGACTACACTCCACAACATATATGTTTTTGCGTCTTCCGTGGGCGTGCATGCCGGGTGTGTTTTCGTGTTTCCATAAGCCACGGGACTCTGACATGACTCACAGGATCTTTAACGTGCACATGTCCTATTCTCCTTGTAGAAGATCACAATGTAGTATCACCTAATCAGTCTCACACGTGCGATTACATCTCCAACCGTACTGGCCAGTAATTGGTTGATATTTTGGGTCATGCGGCAGACATCTTGCTTATGCGTATGTATCAACCATGACTTTAGAGAACGGAGTCAAACGATCGAAATTCTTAATCTAATATCCACCACGTGCGTGCCATTATGTCTTGAATGTATTCTGTCTTATTTCCTGGTACGTTTGAAAGCGTATCATTCCCGCGTGGTTGTGTCCGGTTGTTCCAACGGCTAGATCTATCCCGCATTTTTTCGCGCAATTTCCTCAGCAGTTTTGTCCAGAGTGACGGTAAAGAAGTGTCAACATACCTCTTGCGATCGTGCGACTCTGTTCCTTCAGGTCATGGTTGACACATATGCATAAGTAAGATGTCCGCTGAATCAACTAAACTATCAACGAATCACTGGTCGATTCGGTTTGAGATGTAGTCGTATGACCTGTCTCACCTGTTGGCGTCATTGGTTCAGTGATTGGCCGCTGCACTCTTTGACACCATCACCTCCGTCCAGGCCGCTCTGTCTTGACTTTAGTGGGTAACTTCTTGACTATTTAGGCCACTGATGCTGGTTATGTTCTCGATGTATGAAACTAGAGGTTTACCTTTTTTTCCCCCTCTTTTTTCCTTGAAAAATGGTTGCCATGGGGTCCGTGTTCTTGCTGCGTGACACATGGCCAGTGTATTTCAGTCTTCTCTTGTTGATGTCTGCTAATAGTTTTCTGGTGGTAACAAATTCTCCAGGACACTTTCATTAGTTCTTCTATTTGTCCATTTGACACGTAGCTCACCTGTCACCTGTCGCGTCCGGAACCAGTGTTGGCGCTGCACATGATGTCCTCACAAGTTGCCTCCAGCACTCTCGATCTTGGCTAAGTCTGACCACCTCCTGATAGTTTCTTGCCACTGATGTTTGTGATGTTTCTAGCAAGTGATGGCAGTGGCCGTCCTCTGTTTCTCTTTCCTTCCACTTTACTGAGGACAGTGGAACATCAAGTCTGTTCTCTCATTACGGATTGCGTGTCCAACATATTTCAGTTTCCTCCGTTGTATGAGTACTAGAGCTTGCGTGTAGTACCAACTCATTTTACATGTATGCTTTCATTTGAGCGCCTATCCGTCCATTTGACCTCAGCAGTCTTCGGTAAAACCACAGCTTGCTGCTTCCACTCGTTTTCATCCTCTGTTCTTCATTGTCCATGGCTCGCAGCCGTATAACATCACTGGCCAGACAAGACATTTTAAGAGTTTTATCTTAAGGTCTGCTGTTGCTGTGTCTTTCCAAATATTGTTCAATTGAACCATACTGTTTCTTGGCATTCCAATCTCTCTCTTATGTCTTTTGAGCATGTTCCATCGTGAGTCTTGACTGAACCTAAATATCTAAGTCCTTGACATTTTCTAAGGACTTGTTTAGCATGATCTGGTCCTGTCTATGTGTTAAATTTGCCTGCAAATGCATAAACTTTGTCTTCTTTGAATTTAAGTACAGCCAGACTGCCTTTCCAACCGGTCTACCCTGTACAGGATCCTCCTACGAGCCTGTAACTGTTGTCTGCCAGTAATCCTGTGTCATCTGCGTACGTAAATTTGACAGGTTTCTACCACCAATATTTACTCCCATGTCTTCTATGTCTGCTTCTCTCATGATATGTTCAGTGTATATGCTGAAGAGATGTGGAGACAGGATGCAACCTTGCCTTACCCCTTTAGTGATGTTAAAAAATTTGCAGTTTTGATTATTCCATCTGATTGTTGCTTTTTGATCATTATATAATGAAGCTATGAGGGAAACCAGATGTCTTGGAAAACCCATTTTGATCATGAAGTGGAAAAGACTTTGGTGAATCACGCTATCAAACGCTTTGCTGTAGTCAATGAAAACGATGAACATCTCTTGGTCTGTGTTTCTAATCTTTTCTATCAATATCTGGAGTACAAACAGCATATCTATTGTTCCCCTGTTTTTCCTATAGCCTGCCTGACAGTCGGATAGCTCTTCCTCTACTTTTGGCTTTAACCTGTTTAAAATTATTATCAGCAGTATTTTACTGGCATGACTGATCAGTGCAATTGTTCTATAATTGTTGCAGTCTTTGACATTTCCACTCTTATGTAACATGACAAATTCTTGGAGCTTCCAGTCTGTAGGCCACTGACAAGTCTTCCATATCTTGCAGCATAAGTGATGCATTACTTTGAGTCCACCATCACCTGAGTGTTTCAACAACTCTCCAGGAATATTGTCAAGACCAGGAGACTTTCTGCATTTTAGATCTTTAATGGCAGATTCAACTTCGCTGAGTAGAGGTTCAGGTTTCCGTATCTCCGATAAAACCACATCTCTGCTGCCTCAATTCTTCTGCAGTCAGCTTTTCTGAGAGTCCAGGCTTTGCAGCCATAAATCACGACTGGCCATTTTAAACATTTTAAAAGTTAATTTTCAGGCTATTTTGGTAAGCCTCTGTCTTTCCAGATATTGTTGAGTTGGACACTGTAGTGTATATTACCTGAAACGCATACTGAACTGGAACACGTCTGTTTTGGCAGTGGTGGTGGTGGTGGTGGTGGTGGTTGGCTGGTGGTGGTGGTGGGTGGTGGTGGCGTGGTGCTGGTGGTGGCAGTGTGGTGGGGTGGTGGTGGTGATGGTTGTGGTGGTGATGATGGTGGTGGTGGCAGCTGTGGCGGTGGTGTGATGGCGGTGTGATGGGGTGGTGGCCGTGGTGGTGGTAATGATGGTGGTGGGGTGGTGGTGGTGGCTGTGTGCTGGTGATGATGGTGGTGGCGGTGGTGGTGGTGATAGTGGATGGGAGAGTGCCGTTTCTGTGTTATTCCGCTGCTGTCTGCGTTCTAACAGACCTTGTGATGCAAGCGGGCACTGTTTTTATCATTATGAGCCGTTGCTTATTCCTTGCTTACGTTTCGGCAGATTTAGCCAATTATTGCTTATCCAGACCTAATCTTTAGCATCCGCATCCGCTGTCTGTGCATCGTAGAAGACGACGACGCTGCAAGTGGAAAATTCATTTTCTTTCAGCAGCACATTTCTAGAACCAGAACGACTCAAAAGACTTCTTCTTCGCCCCCCCCCCCCCCTTCTCCTTCTTCTGTCCCATTCTCCTTCTTCTCTTCCACTTCTCCTCTTTCTTTCCCTTTTCCTTCTTCCTTCTCCTTCTTCTCCCTCCTTCTCCTTCCTCTCTCTCCCTTTCTCCCCCTTCTTTCCCTTTTCCTTCTCCTTCTTCTTCCTCCTTCTCCTTCCTCTCCCCCCTTTCTCCCCCTTCCTTCTCTTCTTCCCTTCTCCTTCTTCTCTCTCCTCCTTCCTGTCCTCTTTCTCCCCCTTCTTTCCCTTTTTCTTCTTCCTTCTCCCTCCTTCTCTCTTCTCTCCTCTTCTCTCCTTTCTCCACTTCTTTCCTTTTCCTTCTTCCTTCTTCTTCCCTCCTTCTCCTTCCTCTCTCTCCCCTTTCTCCCCTTCTTTCCCTTTTCCTTCTTCTTCTCCTTCTTCTCCCTCCTTCTCTTCTCCTTCTCCTTCTTCCTCTCTCCCCTTCTCCCCCTTCTTTCCCTTTTCCTTCTCCTTCTTCTTCCTCCTTCTCCTTCCTCCCCCCCTTTCTCCCCTTCTTCCCTTTCCTTCTTCCTTCTTCTTCCTCACCTCCTTCCCTTCCTCTTCTCCCCCCTTCTCTTCACCTTTTCCCCTTCTCCTTCTCCTTCTCCTCCTTTCCTTCCTCTCTCTCCCCTTTCTCCCCCTTCTTTCCCTTTTCATTCTTCCTTCTCTTCTTCCCTTCTCCTTTGTCTCTCCCCTTTCTCCCCCTTTCCCTTCTTCCTTCTCCTTCTTCGCCCTCCTTCTCCTTCCTTCTCTTTCCTCTCTCCCTTTCCCCCTTCTTTCCATTTTCATTCTTCCTTCTCCTTCTTCCTTCTTCTCCTTCCTCTCTCCTCTTCTTTCTTTCCTTCTTCCTTCTCCTTCCTCTCTCCTCTTTCTTTCCCTTTTCCTTCTCCTTCTCCTTCCTCTCTCCTCTTTCTTTCCCTTTTCCTTCTTCCTTCTCCTTCCTCTCTTCTCTTTCTTCCCTTTTCCTTCTTCCTTCTCCTTCTCTCTCCTCTTTCTTTCCCTTTTCCTTCTCCTTCTCCTTCCTCTCTCCCTTCTTCCTTTTCCTTCTCCCTTCTCCTTCTTCTCCTCTTTCCTTCCTTTCCTTCTTCTCTCCTTCTCTCTTCTCTTCTCCTTCCTTTTCCTTCTTCCTTTCCTTCCTCTCTCCTCTTTCTTTCCCTTTTCCTTCTTCCTCTTCTCTTCCCTCTCCCTTTCTTCCCTTTTCCTTCTCCTTCTCCTCCTCTCCCTCTTCTTCCTTTCTTTCCTTCTCCTCCTCTTTCTTTCTTCCTTCATCCTTTTGTTGCTCCCTTCCATAAAGGTTCTTTTCTTTCACATTTCTAACCCGTAACTTCGACTAATCTGCGTAAATCTTTAACACTTTTGACTTCCTCACCTATCCCCAGCTTCCTTCAGATGAGAGTCGAAGGGTTACTTTTCGCTTTGCTGGCATGGTTGACAACGCAGTGCTCGATGGGTCGATCAAATTAGCTGACAACGTCATCAAAACTTTAATACAACTTCAACAACAACAAATCGCCAACATCCACAAAACAGCATGCGAATTCTTCATTAATCATCTGTACAGAAAACAGAAGTTGTGAATCATTCTTGCAAACCTCTGTCTTTTTCTGCTATTAATTTACACTGAGTTTTCCCCCGTGTAGGTGGTTTTCTTCTTTTCTTCTTCCTTTTTCCTCTTCTCCATTTTTTTTCTTCTTCCTTTTTTTCTTTCTTTGTTTGTCCTTTTCTTCTTTCTTCTGACCATACCCCTCCTCTTTATCTTTCACCTCTTGACCTTCTGATCATATATAAGAGAACAACACAACCCTTTCAAATTTGAGGCCGAAGTCTTGGGACAAAATAGACACAAATTACTCTTCTGGTCCAAAGGCATTATCACAGTTCCATTCCACATTCTTTCTTTGATGTCCCTCTTACTTTCGTTGTATGAAATGTATTTCGTTTTCGTCCTTACTGACATCAGCGTATTCTTTCACAAAACAATGCCTTATTCCAGTTGTCCAGCTATCTCTCAGATCTTCTGTTGGCAGATTGTATTAATGATTTTTTATTGTTCTATTTGTCTTTGACACTGTCCTTAATTGCATAAAGTGTTTTTAAATTTCCTCTTTCTTCCCTTCATCCTGTCTTCCTCCCTCCCCTCCCCTTCTCCCCTTTTTTTTCTAAAATCACAACTCTGACGATCATAATTAAAAGCTCCATTCCTCTCACTAAGCGCATCTAAACCCAATGGAACTCCGTAGCGTCTTCATCTCCCTGTTTCTATTTAACATGTGAAATTTCTCCTCCACTCTATCGCTATATAATGGCGGGAACCAGACATACACAAAATATGTTGATTACATATTACTATTATTATAATATACTATATTATCATATCTTGTTGTGTCTTCTGTGTTGTTGTGTGTTGTCGTTTGTGTGTTGTGTAAAAAATAAACTTGCATTCATTCTTTCATTCTATTCTTCTTCTTTTTTTTTCAGTCCCGCTCAGAACTCCGGCGGGTTCTTCCCGTTCACCGATTCCTCCTGTCACTTCACCAATCGACGAGGATCACGCCTCGGACGTGGAGGACGCTCGCAGGTGGCGTATCCAACGTTTCCCCCGGTGCCTAGGCTCTCTTCCCCTCCTCTTTCTTTCCCTTTTCCTTCTTCCTTCTTCTCCTTCCTCTCTCCTCTTTCTTTCCCTTTTCCTTCTTCCTTCTCCTTCCTCTCCCTCCTTTGTCTTTTCCTTCTTCCTTCTCCTTCCTCTCCCTCCTTTGTCTTTTCCTTCTCCTTCCTCTCCCTCCTTTGTCTTTTCCTTCTTCCTTCTCCTTCCTCTCCCTCCTTTGTCTTTTCCTTCTTCCTTCTCCTTCCTCTTCCTCCTTTGTCTTTTCCTTCTTCCTTCTCCTTCTTCTCCCTCCTTTGTCTTTTCCTTCTTCCTTCTTCTTTTTCTCCCTCCTTCTCCTTCCTCTCTCCCCTTTCTCCCCCTTTCTTTCCCCTTTCCTTCTTCCTTTTCCTTCTTCTCCCTTCTTCTTTTCCCTCCTCCTTCTCCCTCCTTCTCTTTCCTCTCTCCCCTTTCTCCCCTTTCTTTCCCTTTTCCTTCTCCTTCTTCTCCTCCTTCTCCCTGTCTCTCCTTTCTTTACCTTCTTCCTCTTTTCTTTCTTCCTTCTCCTTTTGTTGCCACCCTTCCATAGAAGGTTCTTTTCTTTCACATTTCTAAAACCCCCGTAACTTCGAATAAATTGCGTAAATCTTTAACACTTTTGACTTCCTCACCCTATCCACCAGCTTCCTGCGGGATGAGGGAGTCGAAGGGTTAAGCTTTTGCTTTGCTGGCAATGGTTGACAACGCAGGAAGCTGGTGGATGGGGTGCGGGAATCAAAGGGTTAAGCTGACAACGTCATACAAAACTTTAATAACAACATCAGCAACAACAAAGATCGGCCAGACAGTCACACAAAACAGCATGCAGAGATTCTTCAGATGAATAAGCTGTACAGAAAACAGAAGTGTGTGAATCATTTTGCAAACCATCTGTCTTTTTCTGGTATTAATTTAACGCTGGAAGCTTTGCCCCAGTGTGAAGGGTGGGGGTTTCTTCTTCTTTTCTTTCTTTTTTTCCTCTTTCTCTTTAGTTTTTTTCTTTCTTTGTTTTTTCTTTCTTTATTTCTTTCTGAACCAACGCAGCAGGTGTCTTTATCTCTCAAGCCTGTTTGACACCAGGATATATGATGAAAGGAAGAGACAAACACAGCCCTGTTACAAATTGAGGCCGAAGTCTTGGGAGACAAAATAGACACAAAATGTATGTATCTGGTCAAAGGCACTATCACAGTCCATCCACCATCTGTTTCTTTGAATGTCCCATCTTACTTTCGTTGTATAGAAATGGTAGTTTCGGGTTTTCGTGTACTGACATCAGCGATATTCTTTACAACAAAAACAATGCCATTATTCCAGTTGTCCAGCTAATTCTCAGATCTTCTGTTGGCAGATTGGTATGAAATGTTTTTTTAATTGTTATATGTTGTTATTGGACACTGTCACTTAATTGCAATAAAGTGTTGATTTAAATATTCCTCTTTTTCCCTTCAAATCCCTGTCTTTCCTCCCCCCCCCCTCCCCCTATTTGTGTGTGTCTAAAATCACAACTCTGAACAGACAATAAATAAAAGCTCCATTCCATTCCACTAAGCGCAGTCTAAACCCAGAATGGAACTCCGTAGCGTCATGATCATCATCCCTGTTATCATATTTAACATTGTGAAATGTTCTCCCACACTCTATCGCTATATAAGTGGCGAAGAACCAGGACATACACAGAAATATGTTGATTACATATATATATATATATATATTATATATAATATATATATATTATTATATATATATATGTGTGTGTTGTGTGTGTGTGTGTGTGTGTGTTGTGGTGTGTGTGAGTGAGTGAGTGAGTGTGTGTGGTGTGTGTGTGTGGTGTGTGGTGTGTTGTTTGTGTGTGAAAAAATAAAACTTGCATTCATTCTTTCATTCATATTCTGTCTTTTTTTTTTTCAGACGCCGCTCAGAAACTCCGGCGGGGTCACGCCGTCAGCCGACCGCCCAGTAGTCACATCACCAGAGTCGACGAGGAGTCCAGCGCCTCGGACAGTGGAGGACGCTCGGCAGGGGCGCACCAACGGTTGCTCCCGCCCCCGGGGGCCCTGAGGCTCTCTTCCCGCTCCGTGGAGACGGTGGACAGGGGGGTAGGTCCCACGCCCCTGCCCGGACCCCCGCATTCAGGGTCTTCTTCCTCTTCGTCTTCGGCCACTGCCGCTGGTAGCACTGGTGCCTCGTCGGCTTCTGCTGCCGCCGTGTCTGTGTCTGTGTCTGCTGCGGATTTCCCTCATATGCCCAACTTCTTGCTGCCTCCTTTCGTTGATCCTCGCAATGGGCTGTTGGACTCCCCCTATGGTCTGTATTGTTAATTTTTGTTTGTGTTCGTTCGTTCTTTGATTTAACCTCTTTTCACTATAAGTGATATTAAACGGATTGTTGTGTTTGTGTGTGTGTGTGTGTGTGTGTGTGTGTGTGTGTGTGTGTGTGTGTGTGTGTGTGTTGTGTTGTGTATGTATGTATGTATGTATTTTTGTATGTATGTATGTATACGTATGTATGTATGTATTTATGTATGTATGTATGTATGTGTGTATGCATGCATTTTATGTATGTAGGTTTGTATGTATGTTTATCATTTATTTAATTGTATATTTGTACAAGGGTCTGTATTATTTATTTGTTTATTTATTCATTTATTGCTGCTGGTATGTTGTCATCGTTTGATAATTTTAATGATTTAAATCATCTTTCCTTGCAATTGATTTGATTGCTCATGTTGTTTGGGTACGTGCTGTTATTTTTGTTTTTTGTTTTGTTTTGTGGGGTGTTGGGATATTTGTATTTTCTTGTTTATTTGTCTGTTTTTGTGTTTTTGGTTTTAGTAGGGGGAGGTTGTTTGGTTTTTGTTGTTTTAATTGTTGGTTTTGTGTGTGTGGGGGGGGGGGGGGGGGGGCCGGGGAGTGTGGGGGTAGGTTCAACTCTCACGTGCATTGGAACTGGGCTTTTCTGTGTATTGTTGGTTGGTTGGTTGGTTGGTTGGTTGGTTGGTTCGTTCGTTCGTTTTGTTTTGTCTTTTAATGCGCCATTAAAGCAGCCATATTCTGTTTTCGGGGACATGCTTGTTGGATGTTTTGGATTATGGGATCTTTTAACGTACGTGACTGTTGTTCTGTGTGCTTATGTATACATAGGAAAGGTAAGGAGAGGGGGCAGGGCACAGGCTCTAGCAGGCCTGCACTATTGTTGATCAGGGTGATCGGGGAAAAAATCACCTTTTGCCCAACAGGCGGTACCTCTAAGCAGATTCGAACCTGGACCCTCCAAAGAAAACAGATCGACACCGGTCATCCAGTTAGGTGTATGTTTTCCAATAGTTCTGGTTATTTGTATTTTCCCCTTCACATTAGCATGATGATGTCTTCTCACGCTTTTTTGTTTGTTTTGTTTTTGTTTTCGTTTTTGTTTGTTTGTTTTTTGTTTTTTTTTTTTTGGGTTGTTTTTATTTTGTTTTTGTTTTTCTTTCAGCTGTATGCTTAAGTAAAACCAATGAGCTGCCTCTATTGATCGTACTTTTCGTTGTGGAGGATTGCCGGAGAGGTGGGGGGGGGGGGTATTCCTACCAGCACCCATTATCTGACTCACTCTATCTCATAATGGTTGTCTTTGTTGTGCAGGATTGGAGTATCACTAACACACCCGTACCCGACTTACATTATCTCATGATGATGTGCTTTGTGTTTTGGCAGGACTGGGGTATACCTACCCGCATCCGCACCCGACTTACAGTATCTAATGATGATGTGCTTTTTGTTTTTGCAGGATTGGGGTATCCCTACCCGCATCCGTACCCGACTTACTGTATCTCGGATTGGGGTATCCCTACCCGCACCTGTACCCGATTTACTGTATCTAATGATGATGTGTTTTTTTGTTTTTGCAGGATTGGGGCATCCCTACCCGCATCCGTACCCGACTTACAGTATCTTACAGTGGTGCTCTTTGTTGTGCAGGATTGGGGCATCCCTACCCGCATCCGTACCCAACTTACAGTATCTTACAGTGGTGCTCTTTGTTGATGCAGGATTGGGGTATCCCTACCCGCACCCGTACCCGACTTACTGTATCTCACAATGGTGTTCTTCATTGTGCAGGATTGGGGTATCCCTACCCGCGCTCGTACCCGACTCACTGTATCTTATTATGGTGCTTTGTTGTGCAGGATTGGGGGCATGGGTATTGCTGCTCGCGCCCATACCCGACTTACAGTATCTCATGATGATGTTATTTTTGTGTTTGCAGGATTGGGGTATCCCTACCCGCATCCGTTCCCAACTTACATAAACCAGCCGCTGCCCCTCAGCTCATCCACCCTGGAGGGGCGGTACCAGTGGCCCCCTCCCACCTTCCACCACCCCCTGCCTCCGTGAGTATACTTAATGATAGGATCAAGTCAGGTGAAAATCATCAATCGAATGTGATAAGATTAGAATGGAATGGATTGGATTGGATTGGATTTGGCTTGGTTGCAGTGGTATATTTTGTCTTCCCTATCATATGCACACACATACGCGCACCCACGCGCGCTCACACACACACACACACACACACACACACACACACACACACACACACACACACACAAACACAAACACACATACACATACATACATAAACACTCACACACACAAAAACACACACATACATACATAAACACATACATACACACAATACACACACACCCACCACACACACACACACACACACACACACACACACACACACACACACACACACACACACACACACACACACACACACACACACACACACACACACACACACACACACACACACACACACACACACACCCTGAAGACCGGGAATGAAGAAATATAAAATCAGCAACACTGATTCGTGTTTTCCGTTTCAAACGAATTCAAAGAAAAAAAATGTACACATGTACAAATCATAATTATTCTTTTCTCCCAAGTCATCATGAAGACACGTGAAATTGAAAACCTGTTTCTCGTAAAGGGGGGTAATACTTCTTAATCCGTCGCTTCTGAAGTGTTGCTCTTTTTCTTATCCTGTGAGGAATATCCCACAGCATTTTTCCACATTTGTTTTTGGCAAAAAAAGCCACCTAACGTCTGTGTGCTGTTGTTTTTAAAATCTCCCGTAAGTATAAAAATAGAAAAAGAAAGTGCTGTGGGAGTGATTGAATAGTATCTGCAGTGTGTGTGTGTGTGTGTGTGTGTGTGTGTGTGTGTGGTGTGTGGTGGTGGTGTGTGTGTGTGTGTGTGTGTGTGTGTGTGTGTGTGTGTGTGTGTGTGTGTGTGTGTGTGTGAAAGAGAGCGAGCGAGGGAGAGAACACATTTATATTTCGGGGGTAATGTTATAAGCACAATCATGTATTTTTTCATCCAGCCCTCGCACATGACTGAGAGAGAGAGAGAGAGGAGAGAGAGAGAGAGAGAGAGAGAGAGAGAGAGACAGACAGACAGACAGACAGACAGACAGACAGAGAACACATTTTTATTTCGAGGGTAGTGTTATAAGCACATTCATGCATTTTCCCATTTCCCATCCAGCCTTCGCACTTAAGAGAGAGAGGAGGAGAGAGGAGGAGAGAGAGAGAGAGGAGAGCACATTCTTATTTCGAGGGTAATGTTATAAGCACATTCATGCATTTTCCCATTTCCATCCAGCCTTGGCACTTGAGAGAGAGAGAGAGAGGAGGAGGAGGAGAGAGGAGGGGAGGGAGAGAGAGAGAGAGAGCACATTCTTATTTCGAGGGTAATGTTATAAGCACATTCATGCATTTCCCATTTCCATCCAGCCTTGGCACTTGAGAGAGAGAGAGAGGGGAGGAGGAGAGAGAGGAGAGAGGGAGGGAGAGAGAGAGAGGGGGAGAGAACACATTTTCATTTCGAGGGTAATGTTATAAGCACATTCATGTATTTTTCCATCCAGCCTTGGCACTTGACTGAGAGAGAGAGAGAGGAGAGAGGAGGAGGAGGAGGAAAAGAGAGGGGGGGGAGGGAGAGAGAGAACACATTTTTCATTTCGAGGGTAATGTTATAAGCACATTCATGTATTTTTCCATCCAGCCTTGGCACTTGACTGAGAGAGAGAGAGGGGGGAAAGAGAGGAGGGGCAGAGAGAGAGAGAGAGGAGGGCAAAGTTGTTTTCAGTTATTTCTCTTGTTTATTTGCGGATTTTAATCCAGTTTTAGTCCAAAGATTTGCCCAGATGTGGATTAAGGAATGCAGAAATTGACTTTGGGTTAGGCCTATTTGGGGGCTGCAGTTGCCTCGGGTCCAGTTTCAGTTATTCCAGATGGCGCCTCTGCGCTCGGAATAAATCCCATATGCGTTGTCACAAACACAAACAAGTTCATATACACGGTATGGGTTCATTTTTAGGTCACAGAGGGTTATCAGATACAAGGTTTGATGACTGTAATGAATTCATGTATGCACGAGTGTTTGTAGATTCGGGACAGGTGCACTAGAAAGAAGGGGAGTCTACTATATGCGTCTGGAGACTGGTTTTTTTTTTTTCTTTTCATTTAGTCAATGTTTGTTTCTATTTATTCAATGTTGTTTGTTTTTCTATTTATTCAATTGTTTGTTTTTTCTATTTATTCAATTGTTTGTTTTTCCTATTATTCAATTGTTTGTTTGTTGTTTTTCCGTTTAGTCAATTTATTGTTTGTTTTTCCATTTATTCAATTGTTTGTTTTTTTCCATTTATTCAATTATTGTTTGTTTGTTTTTCCATTTAGTCAATTGTTTGTTTGTTTTTCCAATTAGTCAATTGTTTGTTTGTTTTTTAATTAGTCAATTATTGTTGTTTCCATTTAGTCATTTTGTTTGTTTTCCATTTATCTGTTTGTTCGTTTTTTGTTTTGTTTTCTATTTAGTCAGTCGTTTGTTTGTTTTTCCATTTATTTAGTTGTTTGTTTCTTTATTTATTTATTCGTTCGTTGTTCATCTATTTATTTGTTTATCTGTTTATTTATGCCATAATGAAAACCATCAAACAAATTCAGTTAAATTAGATTTTAGATTTTTTTTTTTATTAACCAGTCGCCGTGGTGGGTGCGCAGGCCAGAAGACACACGGCGCTGACTCGTTTTTCGTCCCCTCCCTAAGGACTAGACGTTCAAATCGATTTTCCAGTCAAGCTGAGGAGAAAAGTCAAGTCCTCAACGAGAAACGAACCCTGGAATCTCGAGTTTAGTTATTTGCAGGCGAACGTTTAAATCAGTCTGCCACTCTTCTCCCTACAAGAGGGATTCATCAGACTCGGACAATTCCGTATGCGCTCCAGTTAATCTGCCATGTGTTATGTGACAGATTCCTGAGCCTAGCGGATAGGGTTTTGTGCAGGCTCAGGAAAAGTGTCAGATAAGTGCTGGCAGATTTGGGTGGAGCGCATATGGAGTTGTCCGAGCGTGGCGAATCCCCTCTTGACATGACTCCAATAACTCCTATGCGCTGTGCTGGCAAAGTCTTGAAATGGAAGGGAATTGGAGAAGGTGGGGGCCGATCCTATGCCACGTTAAACTGACTTTTCTCCTCAGTTTGACCGGAAATCGAACTGAACGTCTAGTCCTTCGGAAGGGGGCGAAAAACGAGTCTGACTTTTGTGCCTTCTTTCCGCGCACGTTAAAGATCCCACGGCAGTTGAAAATCGTGAAGAGCAGGACATTGCCCGGCTGCCTTGGTTAAAAAAGAACATTGGAGAGATAGGTTGATTTCCTAGGTCCCACCCCTTGAAGACCAATTAGCCTTCTTGCCTTCCTGAAGTCTTGGTAAAAAAAAAAGTGAATATGAATATGAATTTGAAGCGAGGAAGGCGGGATGGACGCCGCCCTCGTGGTGCTGGCCCGGGAAAAGTTGAGGTCTCTGCCACCTCACTTCCCTGCGACTCCAGGATTATGGCACTATCTAGGAAAGACTTCAGGACCTGGCCAGCTCATGGGTTTATGTGCAGGCTTAAGGCTTGTGCCGTGATCGTCCTGTATCTTCTCCATCACATCGGCACCTGTGATGTTAGTGTATTATGGAATTCATTCCGAGCGCGGAGACGTCATCTTGAGAAATTGAAATTGAAAATTGAAAAAATTGGCAGTATCAGAGTGATTGAAGCATTACAATAGGCAGTGAACAGGCCAGTTTTATATGTTGTGGCTGGGATTGTACGTATGTCTGACTTTGAGTCTACGGCTGTATTGTAAGAACCATTCATTCCACAGATATAACACAAGACAATTTTTTTTCAAAGTCTTTACCGATATCAGGAAGATTTTTAGTGTGTTAGACCCTTTCGTGAACGTTTGTTTTGTTTTGTTTTGTTTTGTTTTGTTTGTTTTAAAGACAGTTTTATTTTAAAACTGATTTACTTCGGGGAAGAGAAGAATTAGGCCCCCAGCTTGAAGTTGAAGCGCTGTAACGATCATAATCAGGGGGGCTTACTCCGATTTCCTCCGTCTCTTTGCATTTCCGCAAGTTGTTGCCTGCAAGGTTTATGTCCCCTGTTTTACAAGAGCCTCGGGGGTTGTCTTGTTATGTATTGGCTGGATGACGGTCCCCCCCCCCCCTCCCTCCCTCCTCCCTCCCCCTTTCCCCCTCCCCCATTGGTCTTAGAAACAGCAAATTTCCCTAATAATAATAATAACAAATAATAAATAGCTTTTGTATAGCGCTATTCTCATTTCGACTCACTGTGTTGTTACATAAAATAATAGTCTCATTCACATACCAACAACATTATTTTTTCGATCACACCACACACACACACACACACACACACACACACAACACAACACACACACACACAAACACACACACACACCACACACACAGCACGCACGCACGCACACACACACACACACACACACACACACACACACACACACACACACACAACACACACACCACACACAAAAGAAGGGGGATACTTATGAAAATGCCTGCAGAAACAAATGTGTTTTGAGGTGGGGGTTTTTAAAGTTTGAAGGGTTGGAACATCTCTTAGACTGGTCGGCAAGTCATTCCATGCAGACGACGCGGTGTATCCAAACGAACGGTCTCCTGCAGTCTTTAGATTAAACCTTGGGGGTACTACGCGTTTCTCCTGCGACGAGCGGAGTGTACGTGATGGTCGATAAGTACACAGTGTGTAATATAATAATATAATATACAATATTTTATATAGCGCAAAATCTTGATAAAAATCAAATCTAAGCGCTAAAACAGACACACACGCACGCACGCACACACACGCACTCACGCACGCACGCACGCACGCACGCACGCCACACAACACACACACACACATACGCACACGCCACGCACCGCTATAAATGGGGAGAAAGAATAAAAGCAATGGAAAATTATAGAGAGCATATTATATACAATTATATATTACAGACAGGTAGGGAGGCAATGAGTCATCAAAATGACGGTAACCAACACACAATTTTGTACTGGCAACGAAAGCGGACTGGGAGCCAGTGAAGTTCCTTTAACAATGGTGTTACATGATCGCTCTTTTTCTTTTTCATTACGAGCCGAGCTGCATTGTTTTGTACTTTCTTCAAACGGGAAATTTGCTCGTCCGGTACACCTGCGAGAATAGAGTTACAATAGTTGACCTGGAAATGATCATGGCTGAAACAAACCTGTTGAGTTCTTGGGCGAGGGACAGATTGCTGGGGAGCATCGATCCCATCCTCCTTCTTCTTCTTGTTCTTCTCATCCTCCTCCTTCTTCGTTTTCTTGTTTGTTGTTGTTGTTGTCTTCTTTTCTTTCCTTCTTCTTCATCTTCTCCTTCTCCTTCTTCCTCTTCTCTTCTTTTGTTGTTTCTTCTTTCTTCTTCTTTTTTTTTTCTCCTCTTCTCTGTCTTCTTCTTTCTTCTTTTTTCTCTCCTCCTCCTTCCCTTCTCCTCCTCCTTCTCCTCCTCCTTCTCTCTTCTTCTTGCCCTCCTACTCCTTCCTTCCTTCCTCCTGCCTTTCTCCTCCTTCCTCCTTTCTCCTCTTCCTTCTCCTCCTTCCTCTTCTCTCCTTCTCTCCTTCCTTCAGCTTCTCTGTCCTTCTCCTCCTTCTCCCCTTCCTTCCCTCCTTCCTCCCTTTCATCTTCTCCTCCTTTCTCCTCCTTCTTCTTTCCTTCTTCCTTCTTCTTCTCCTCCTCCTCCTCCTCTTCTCCTCCTTCCTTTCCCCTCCTCCTCGTTCCCTTCTCTCCTCCTTTTTGTCCTTCTCCTCCTCCTTCTCCTCCTGTCTTCTCCTCCTCAATTCACTTTCTGAAGAATCATTAAGGCGCCGCACTAAAGAACTGTTCATCAGATTCCTCCAGGTATGTGGTTGCATGCCAGAGCCTGGGTCTGTGCAGATGGTTTCTCTGTCCATTCCGCAGTGTTGTCAGTCTATCGATTGTAGAGGGGTGAATTCATTTACCGCTTTCAGGATGTGGTTGGTGATGCTGATCTGGGATTTGGGTGGCTGACGTTCTGCTCCATGATCTCTGTTTTCTTCAGGCCGATGATGAGGCCAGACTCTTAGCAGGATTTTCTTTTTGTATCAAGTAAAACCGAGTACGTCTCGATACGTCCCAGTACATGTCTCTTTTTGCATGTGTGTGCCAACATGGGTGTATGAGAGAAATAGAGAGAGAGGGAGAGGGGGGGGGAGGAGAGAGAGAGAGAGATATGAACACAGAAAGAAAGAATGCTCATGTTCTTCATCTCTTCAGCACCGACCATCTGCCATGTAATACCTACCACCCATGTTTCCACACAATGTTTCCCCGAGTCTGTGTCCCCTGGAGTCGCAGGCGATGATTTTCCTACGCATGGAACTCCTCCACATTTCGCATCCGAAGTGTTGGGGTGTGTGTGTGTGTGTGTGTGTGTGTGTGTGTGTGGTGTGTGTGTGTGTGTGTGTGGTCGTGTGCGTGTGCTGGTGTGCGTGTGTGTGTGTGTGTGCGCGCGCGCGCGCGTGACGTATCGAACCTGGGACGTATCGAACATGGGACGTATCGAGAGGTCCCCAGTAAAACCTATTGTCATCTCATGTTAGAGAATCAGTATACAGTACGACCGACAAGACAAGACAGGCGCAAATTTTCGGCCAACTGGCCTTTGTCAAGCGTAAGATCACAAACGAACAAACGCCAAATACAAAAATTGGGGAGAAAAAGACTGAAACTTCCCTGCTGCTTCGTTCTTTTTTCCGCACTGGACGAAACAGCAGTGAAGTTTCAGTCTTTTCCTCCCAATTTTTTGTATCTGGTGTTTGTTCGTTTGTGATCTTACGCTTGACAAAAGCCAGTTGGCCGAAAATTTGCGCCTGTCTTGTCTGGTTGTATTTAAAAACGCTTTCTGATTCTTTTTTCGGTTTTTTTTTGTTTGATTTTTTTTTGTTTTTTTTGTTTTGTTTTTTGTTTGTTTGTTTTGTTGTTGTTTTTTTCTGGTTCCTGTTTGCTTGAACGCGGGCAGTCACACTTGTTTTGGATACATTACGACTTTCACACAACCTTGGCCCGTTCGCTTATTCTGTCTAGCACCATGCTGATGAATGCTTGAGTCTCAGGTTCGATCCTTGCAGTGGACTGACTGACTTGTAATGCAGCCGTGGACTCCAGATCTGATATCTCGAGTTCAATCCCAACTACCCTCATCACAAAAGTGATCATGTTCACTACCCATCTTAATGGTTGCTTAATTTAGTGGTGTCAGCATAGTATGTCAAAGGTTCTGACCCCACCACCCACCTCCCTCTAACACTGTCTCTGCCATTTCAAGACTTTCCCAGTGCATAGGGTTTTGTGCAAGCTCAAGGATTCTGCCACATTCAAGTGGAAGACTGGGTGGAGCGCATACGGAATTGTCTAAGCGCGATGAATCTCTTTGAATAAACTGTAGGCTCCAGTCCCCGGAACAAGCTGATGTCTGTTTTAAAGTGGAGACGATGACGAGCATCACACGAATAAGCAAACAGAACTGTTGTTTGTAGCATCAGATTCATGATGTTTGGAAACTGGAAACTATCCAGCAAAGGAGCATTGCAAATCGTTTTAACATGCAATGGCCTGCTTAGGGCTAAAATAGCTTTGCAGGTAACAAACAAACAGACAGGCGAGTCAAACAAACAGACAGACAGACAGACAGACAGACAACATGTAAAGACGGTATCAGATTGATGGAAGACTTAAAGAAGAATGTTCTGTTGAGTTAGGACATACCATATTAACGTTTTTGCAACTGTGCTAGATAACGTAACAAACAATAACCACAGACACTCACAGATACTCACATACACATACACGCACGCTCTCACACATACGTACACAACACAACACACACACAACACACACACACCACACACACACACACACACACATGTAGACACACACACACACACACGTATGTAGACACACACACACACATCACGCACACACAACACAACAACGTATGAGCACACATACACACACGCACACCACACACACACACACACCACACGTATGTAGACACACACATACACACGCACGCACGCACGCGCGCACACCACACACACGCACACACATACCACACACCACACTCATGCACACACACACATCACACACACAACACACATACACTCATACACACACATACACTCACACACACACACACCACACATACACACACTCATACACACACACACTCACACACACACACACACACACACACACACACACACACACACACACACACACACACACACACACACACACACACACACACGTGGAATCAAAACGAGTAGTTAGTATAACAAGAAAACACGGCGGACATGTTCGGTCAACTAGCCTTTTTGTCCAGTGCGCATAGATGACAGCAATAAGAATAAAGACACAAAACTTTGCGAAAAGAAAAAACGATTGAAACTTTCTGCCCACCGATATGTCAGGGAAGTCTTGTATGTTTTTCCTCCAACTAAATTTTGTGTATTCATTCCTGTTTTGTCTTTTTTTGTTGTTGTTTTTGTTTGTTTGTTTACTCTTGACAAGGGCCTGTTGGCCGATGATTTTTCCTCTTCGTCTTGTCATATCAGACTCTCTCTCTCTCTCTCTCTCTCTCTCTCTCTCTCTCTCTCTCTCTCTCTCTCTCTCTCTCTCTCTCTCCCCTCTCTCTCTCTCTCTTCTTCTGTCTCCTTCTCCCTCTCTCTCTGTCTCCCTCCCTGTCTCTTGTCTCTCTTTTTTCTCTTTCTCTGTCTATCTGTGTCGTGTCGTCTCTATCTCTGTCTGTCTCTCTCTCTATCCCCTCTCTCTCTCTCTCTCTCTCTTTCTCTGCCTCCCTCCCTGTCTCTTGTCTCTTTTTTTTCTCTTGTCTCTCCGTGTCTCTGTCTCTGTCTCTCTCTACGCTCTCTTCTCTGTCTCTCTCTGTCCGTCTCTCTCTCTTTTCTCTGTGCGTCTGTCTGTCTGTCTCTCTGTCTCTTTGTCTCTCTGTTTCTGTGTCCCCCCCCCCCCCCCCCATGTTTCTGCGTTTACCATTGCAAGGGAAACAACCCTTCTTTGCCTCTCTCGGGACTATGCCAATCTACATTTGCCTTCCCTTAAAGCCAGTTGACCCAACATTTGTGCCTACCTTGTGTATATGAAGTACGCGTTCTTATTTATTTTCGTGCTTCTTTTCTTTGTGTCTTATCGAAAACAAATTAAAAACAAGTAAAAAAGAAAGTGTCCCGAGTCAGGCTTGAATTCTGGTCAGTCCGACTGGAAATCGGGAGCTGTGTCTGTACGCCAAAGTGGCGGCTGGAACAGGTAAACAAAGTAATAAAAGAATCATCACAGACATCACCTTGACAGAGATTGCGAACAGCGTCCGAATAAAGCTCAACTATGCGTTCATAAACAACGTTATAAAGCGAATATTTCAAAACACATCCAAGATTCCACATGCACAGAATTATTGGAGGGTTGGTTATCAGGCAGAAAGGTGTATCTACCTTCTTTATTCCTTTTCGTGATGTTGCATTCTGGCAGGCAACTCTGGAATTTGTTAACTCTTTGTTAGAAAGGATTTTTTACGCTTCGTTACAGTAGCATTATTTTTTATTAAGCTGAATGAACATCCGATGTTTGAACAACCGAGCAGTGAGTTCCTTCGAATCCAGGAGTGCGCTGCATTAAAACTGGCCTTCTATCTGTCTTAAAATCGTTGTTGTTCTGGTGGTGTCAGTATAGGATTAGGTAAGTACCCCTTCCCCCACTTCCCTGGGATGGTTATCCCTGTTGGCCATATCACCTGAGGTGGGTGTCGATGTAAAATCTGAACCAAATCAATCAATCAATCAATCAGTGTCTATGATAGGACCACTTCCGCAACTCTGAACTGCTTGCACCCAGTCGGAAGGTCGTGGGTACGATCCTCCTGGACATTGGTAAAGGGTGGAGATTTTCCCGGTCTCCGAGTCACTAGTGTGTATACGCATGCAGAATATGAATAAAATGCACGCTATAGCTATTGTAGGTCATGTCAGTGGCTGGCTTATGGAAACATGAAAACACACAGCATGCACGCCCGCCAAAGATGCAGAGTGTGCACTGTGCAACAACATAGTGGAGTGTGGTCAGCTCTCCTAACAAGTCGATCTCTCCATGCTCAAAAAAAAAAAAAAAAAAAAAAAATAAATGATATTAAAATATATATATATTTTATATATATATATATATATATATATGTGTGTGTGTGTGTGTGTGTGTGTGTTGCTGTTTCTATATATATATGTATATCATAGTCTTATATGTGTAACGCGCCGAGTCCAGCTGAGTTTGGAGAATAGCGCGATACAACAGGATTTATAGTTTAACATTGTTTATCTTTCTAATTTTATCCATTTTTCGTTTTCTTTCTTTTCTTAACTTGATTTCTACGTGCTCAAAAAAATTTTTAAAAAAGGGAAAAAATATATATATAGTATGTATGTATATATGCATGTATTTATATATGTATATGTTATATTTGTGTATATGTATGTCTATATATATATGTATATATTTTTGTATATGTATATGTAGTCTTATTGTGTAATGGCAGAGAGTTATGTCGAGTTAGGAGAATAGCGCGATACAAGAGCGATTTATACTGTCATGTTGCTTTTCTTTCTCCAGCGGGCTGGCCCCCAAGCCCAGTCCAGTCGGACATCTCCATGCTGAGCATGCGGAGTCCGGGACTGCCGAGCGAATCGGTCACACAGCTTGCCTCGCGCATCCAGTGGGAACAGCTCCACAGGGACTACTACCACCACCACCACCACCACAGTCCTGCTGCAGCTCCCGGTCCTGGGCGACGGTTCAGCCCGGCGAGTCTCACAGGTTAGCTGCTTTGGCGTGCGTGTGTAGTGAAAACGCTGATACAATTCCAGTATAAAACATAGACTAGATAAAACAGAAGACACAAGAAGATCATTCATAAGATACATTAGGAAAAAGACAGGCAACGTTTACAAGCCGTTTTATGAGAAAAGGGGAATTAGAGCACCTGGTCACAACAGGAGGGCTGGAGGGAAAGAGAGCACCAGGTAGACCCAGGGAAAAAATATTGGACGAACTTGCAGGGTGGCTGAGGACAGAGAGTTTGGAAGATGTGCTTGCCGCAACAAGGGATAGATAACATATGGAGGGCCATGATCGCCAACGCCAAGCGGCAGGGCACTTGGTAATGATGAGTTTTTGTGCAGAAAGCTGGTGGAGAGGGTGAGGGAGTCGAAGGGTTAAGTTTTTTGTGCAGGAAGCTGGTGGATAGGGTGAAGGAGTCAAAGGGTTAAGTTTTTGCTTTCTTAGCTTGGCTGACAGGGAGGATGCTGGTGGACAGGGTGCGAGAGTCAAAGGGTTAAGTTTTTGGTTTTGTTAGCTTGGCTGACAATGGAAGATGGAGGATGCTGGTTGACATGGTGAGGGAGTCAAAGGGTTAAGATGTCAGTGTTCGAGGCTTATAGAAACATGAAAACACAGTATGCACACCAACCGAAGACAGAATATGCAACATCGCAGCAACATACTGCCTTTGCACTGTGGACAAAACGACGTGCGTGTAAAATCCGAACATCCAAGTAAAATCAAAGACAAAAAAAAAAAAGAAAGAAATGAATAAAAATGTTAAAACATCAACAACAACCGTTTCTGCTGTTTGTCTCGTAAAGAGACCAGTTCCAAGTTTTGGTCATTTGTCGATCGAACATAACCTTCAAGAAATGGACGACAGACGGAACTAACGTGTCAGAGCAAGGGATACAACTCGTCCTTTATAGTCTAGAAGTAGGAGTCTTCTCCCTTACTATGCAACTCGCCGTCAACTAATACTACAGCTCTTCCAAGTCCTCAAAAAGTGCTGTTTGGCTGATTTATTTATGTTTATTTTTATATTTAATTTGATGTTATATATTTATATTAGTCACGATTTTGAAATATCAATAATTGTTCGTCTTTATTCATTTGTTCTGTGTAACTTATGAAAATGACAGTAACTGTAACAGCAACACAGCAATTGTCATCAGCATGAAGGGTTTGTTAAAATTGATAGGTTAAAACCATATATTCTCCTTTCCCAGAGTTTTCCGACATAAGATGTATTCGATGACAAGAAACCCTCTTTTTTTTCAGTCTTTCTATCGTGTCTTTCTTTTGCCCCCAGCTCCCTGTTGTTTGTGCAGCTGTCAAATCATCAGTTTTTGGGTTTTTTTATATTGTAAATGCAGATTGAACCAGTTTTGACTATTCTGCTTGCATTTTTTTTTCTTGTGTGTGTGTGTGTGTGTGTGTGTGTGTGTGTGGTGTGTGTGTAGTGTGTGTGTGGGGGGGGATATTTAAATGCAGTTGCACCATTGCAACTATCAGCAGACAACATTACACACACACACACGTACGCAAATGCATACCCGCACGCACGCACGCACGCACACACACACACACACAACACACACACACACACACACACACACACACGCACGCACGCACACACACACACACATACACACACACACACACACACACACACACACACACACACACACACACACACACACACACACACACACACACACACACACAAAGACACGCTCAGAGAAAACAGAAAACAAATATTCTGTCTGTGAGTGTTTGTGCGTGTGCATGCGTCCTTATCTTTCTAGGTTGTTGTTGCTTTTGTTGTTTGCGTTTTATTTGTTTGTTTGTTTGTTGTTGTTGTTGTTGTGTTTATTCTTGGTTGATCATTGTTTGGGTTGTTTTTTTTTCCCGTTTGTAATTTATTTTTGAGTTTGTTTTGTTTGTTTGTTTGTTTGTTTGTTTGTTTTCGTTTGGGTTTTTGTTGTTGTTGTTGTTTTGTTTTGGGATTTTTTTTTTGTTTTGTTTTGTTTATTTTGGGGGGTTGATTTAGTTTTGTTTAATTTGGTTTGGTTTGGTTTGGTCTCGTCTTTTCTGTTCTGTTGTTGTTGCTGTTGTTTTGGGGGAAGAGGGTCTGGGTTTTGTTTTGCCTGGTGTGTCTTCTGAAGGCAAATATGTTGATCAGAACTTAACTGACCCCACACGTTATTTCCACCCAGGGTTACCTTTTGGTCCAGGGTCTCTGGCCGGTGACCTCGCCCATTCCTTGGCACACCTGCACCACAGGGGAGGGACAGCCAGCGGTTACACCTCAGCCTCTGATGCCCGGGGCTACCTGTCCGGATCGGAAATCCGCGGCTATGCTTCTGGCTCTGACATACCCCCTACTCCCGGCAGTGGCAGTATTACTCTTCCAGGTTCTTTGGAAGGTGAGAGTACCAAGTCTGAAGATGTTGTTTTGATGATCGTATGGCCTTTGATGTTTGTAAACAGTTGAACAAGAGAGAGAGGGGGAGGAGAGAGAGAAGAGAGTGTGTTGTGTTGTGTGTATGTGTGTTGTGTGCGTGTGTGCGTGTGTGTGGGGATGTGAGAGAGAGAGAGGAGTAGTGTGTGTGTGTGTGTGTGTGTGTGTGTGTGTGGTGTGTGTGTGTGTGTGTGTGTGTAAGATTCAAGATGAAAAAATTGTTTGGTCACTGAAATGTTTTGATGTTTGTATTGCCAAAGGTATTTGCAAACAGTTGAACACAGAGAAAGAGGAGAGTATCAAGGTTCAGGAAGTTTTAGTTGTAAAGTTGAAGAGAGAGAGAGGGGGGAAGGAGGGGGAGAGAGGAGTGAGTGGTGTGGTGTATGTGTGTGTGTGTGTGAGAGAGACAGAGTGAGGAGAGAGAGAGACAGGAGAGAGAGAAGACAGACAGACAGACAGAGAGAGAGAGAGAGAGAGTTTAAGGTTCAATATGAATTAATTGTGTGGTCACTGAGATGTTTTGGTGTTCGTATGACAAAAGGTATTTGCAAACAGTTGAACACAGAGAAAAGAGAGAGAGTATCCAAGGTTCAGGATGTTTTACTTGTAAAGTTGAAAGAGAGAGAGAGAGTATCCAAGGTTCAGGATGTTTTAGTTGTAAAGTTGAAAAGAGAAAGAGAGAGAGTATCCAAGGTTCAGGAAGTTTTACTTGTAAAGTTGAAGAGAGAGAGAGAGAGGTATCCAAGGTTCAGGATGTTTTAGTTGTAAAGTTGAAAAGAGAGAGAGAGAGAGTATCCAAGGTTCAGGATGTTTTACTTGTAAAGTTGAAAAGAGAAGAGAGAGTATCCAAGGTTCAAGATGTTTTACTTGTAAAGTTGAAAAGAGAGAGAGAGAGTATCCAAGGTTCAGGATGTTTTACTTGTAAAGTTGAAAAGAGAGAGAGGAGAGTATCCAAGGTTCAGGATGTTTTACTTGTAAAGTTGAAAGAGAGAGAGAGTATCCAAGGTTCAGGATGTTTTAGTTGTTAAGTTGAAGAGAGAGAGAGAGAGAGATGAGAGAGAGAGTGAAGAGAGAGAGAGTTTAAGGTTCAATATGAATTAATTGAGTGGTCATGAGATGTTTTGATGTTCGTATGACAAAAAGGTATTTGCAAACGTTGAACACAGAGAAAAGAGAGAGAGAGTATCCAAGGTTCAGGATGTTTTACTTGTAAAGTTGAAAAGAGAGAGAGTATCCAAGGTTCAGGATGTTTTTAGTATGTTAAAGGTTGAAAAGAGAAGGAGAGTATCCAAGGTTCAGATGTTTTACTTGTAAAGTTGAAAAGAGAGAGAGGAGAGAGAGTATCCAAGGTTCAGGATGTTTTACTTGTAAAGTTGAAAAGAGAGAGAGAGAGAGTATCCAAGGTTCAGGATGTTTTTAACTTGTAAAGTTGAAAAGAGAGAGAGAGAGTATCCAAGGTTCAGGATGTTTTAGTTGTAAAGTTGAAAAGAGAGAGAGAGAGTATCCAAGGTTCAGGATGTTTTACTTGTAAAGTTGAAAAGAGAGAGAGAGTATCCAAGGTTCAAGATGTTTTACTTGTAAAGTTGAAAAGGAGAGAGAGAGAGAGTATCCAAGGTTCAGGATGTTTTACTTGTAAAGTTGAAAAGAGAGAGAGAGAGAGTATCCAAGGTTCAGGATGTTTTACTTGTAAAGTTGAAAAGAGAGAGAGAGAGTATCCAAGGTTCAAGATGTTTTACTTGTAAAGTTGAAAAGAGAGAGAGAGAGTATCCAAGGTTCAGGATGTTTTACTTGTAAAGTTGAAAAGAGAGAGAGAGAGTAACCAAGGTTCAGGATGTTTTAGTTGTTAAGTTGAAGAGAAGAGAGAGAGAGAGAGAGAGAGAGAGAGTGTGTGTTGTAAGGTTCAATATGAATTAATTGTGTGGTCACTGAGATGTTTTGATGTTCGTATGACAAAAGGTATTTGCAAACAGTTGAACACAGAGAAAGAGAGAGAGAGTATCCAAGGTTCAGGAAGTTTTACTTGTAAAGTTGAAGAGATAGAGAGAGAGTATCCAAGGTTCAGGATGTTTTACTTGTAAAGTTGAAGAGAGAGAGAGTATCCAAGGTTCAGGATGTTTTAGTTGTAAAGTTGAAGAGAGAGAGAGGGGGGGGAGGGGAGAGAGAGAGTGTGTGTGTATGTGTGTGTGTGTGTGTGAATGTGTGTGAGAGAGAGAGACAGACAGACAGACAGAGAGAGAGAGAGAAGAGAGAGAGAGTTTAAGGTTCAATATGAATTAATTGTGTGGTCACTGAGATGTTTTGATGTTCGTATGACAAAAGGTATTTGCAAACAGTTGAACACAGAGAAAGAGAGAGAGTATCCAAGGTTCAGGAAGTTTTACTTGTAAAGTTGAAGAGAGAGAGAGAGGAGGAGAGAGAGAGAGAGAGAGTATCCAAGGTTCAGGAAGTTTTACTTGTAAAGTTGAAGAGAGAGAGAGAGAGGAGGAGAGAGAGAGAGAGAGAGAGACTTAGGATGTTGTAACTGTAGAGCTGTTGGCATTTGCAAAAAGTTGAATATTAGTCAATATATGTCAGAAACACGAAAAACACAATGAGAATGTGCATGTAATATACAAAACAAGACAAGCGCTAATTACTGGCCAACTGGCTTTGTCCAGCGTACATTCAAAAACACTCAAAAAGAGAAAAAGAGAAAATTATTTAACTGTTTTTTCTCTTAGCGCTCCGAACTTTCGAAAAGAGGAAAAGAGAAATTATTTATTTAACTTTTTTCTTTTAACCCTCCGAACACTCAAAGAGAGAGAGAGAGAGAGAGAGAAAAGAAATAAATTACTTAACTTTTTTTTTCTCGTAACCCACCGAACATTCAAAAGAGAGAGAAAAAAAGAAAGAAATTAATTAACTTTTTTTCTCTTAACCTTCCAAACACTCAAAAAGAGAGAAAAAAGAAAGAAATAATTAACTTTTTTTCTCTTAACCTTCCAAACACTCAAAAGAGAGAGAGAAAAAAGAAAGAAATTAATTAACTTTTTTTCTCTTAACCTTCCAAACACTCAAAAAGAGAGAGAGAAAAAAGAAAAAATTAATTAACTTTTTTCTCTTAACCTTCCAAACACTCAAAAAGAGAGAAAAAAAAGAAAGAAATTAATTAACTTTTTTTCTCTTAACCTTCCAAGCACTCAAAAAGAGAGAGAGAAAAAGAAAGAAATTAATTAACTTTTTTTCTCTTAACTTCCAAGCACTCAAAAGAGAGAGAAAAAAAGAAAGAAATTAATTAACTTTTTTTCTCTTAACCTTCCAAACACTCAAAAAGAGAGAGAAAAAAGAAAGAAATTAATTAACTTTTTTTCTCTTAACCTTCCAAACACTCAAAAAGAGAGAGAGAAAAAAAATATATAGATTACTTTTTTTTTTTTTTTTTTTCTCAACACAGGATCTCGACTCACCAGCCCACGGCCAAGCATTATCGGAGGCCGCAGCCGAAAGCGAGCCTTGTCTCACTCGCCTATCTCAGATTACCTGGACATTCAGAGTCTAACGAGGAATTCCGAAGGGTCCCTTCATCTGACTTCTTTATTAGGACAGCACAATTCCGCAGCTCCAGTGCCGCCAGTGGATCCTACGGGCATTTATCTGCAGGTATGAAAGGTGATGGGTTGGGTAGGGGGGGGGGGGGGGAGTTGAGAGGTGGGGTATGGGGGGTTGGGTGATTGTGGGGGGGAGGGTGGATTTGTGACGTGTGTGTGTGTGTGTGGGGGGGTGATGGTTGTGTTTGCTGTGTCTATGTTGTGTGTGTAGGTGTGTGTGTGTGTGTGGTGTGTGTGTGTGTATGTGTGTGTGTGTGTGTGTGTTTGATTGTGTGTGTGTGTACTTCTGTCTTTGGTGGATTTTGTTTTTAATTGTGTGTGTGTATGAGGTGTGTGTGTGTGTGTGTGTGTGTGTGTGTGTATGTATGTGTGTGTGTGTGTTAAATGGGTGTGTTTTTGTGGGTTTTGTTTGTTAGTGTGTGTGTTGTTTTGTTTTTGTGTGTGTTTTATGTATGTGTGTGTTATGTGTGTATGTGTTTGATGAATTTTATTTTTTATTTGTGTGTGTGTGGGTTCTGAGCGTATGTCTTTGTTTTTTTAGTGTGTGTGCGTGTGCGTGTGTGTGCGTGTGTGTGTGTGTGTGTGTGTGTTTGTGTGTGCGCGCGTGCGTGCGTGCGTGCGTGTGTGCGTGTGTGTGTGTGTGTGTATGTGTGTGTGTGTGAGTGTGTGTGCTGTGTGTATCCATTACCTGCTTTACATATTTGAATAAAGTGCTCCGAGCACCAGGCATGTGTTTTCTTTCTTTCTTTCTTTCTTTTTTTTTCTTTCTTTCATTCTTTCTTACTTCTTCATTTTCTTTCTTCTTTTTTCATTCTTTTTCATTTTCTTCTCTCCTCTTCCTCCTCCTTCTTCTCGTTCATGTTCTTAATAGTCTTCTTCTTTTTCCTCTTTCTTTCTGAGGTTCCTTTCCTCCGACTCCTTCTTCTAGTTTTCTTTGTCTCCTTGTTCTTGTTCTTCTGCTTTTCCTGATTATTATTTAATATTATTATTATTATTATTATTATTGCTGTTGCTGTTCTTGTTGTTGTTGTTGTTAATGATTCTCCGACTTCTGGTTTTGTTGTTATTGTTGTTGGTTGGTTTGTTTGTTTCGTTTTTTGTTTTGTTTATTTCTCCAGTTTTCGTTCCTTTTTGTTGATTTCTTCCTCTTTCTCATTGTGGGCTCAGAGACGTAATAGCAAAACTACATGAACTCGGAGTCCGGTTCCTATGCCAATAAATGCTTCACAGATTTCATTATAATGTTTGTCACTTTTTTTTCTTTTTTTTTGCAGCATCTTTAGGTACCTCTAGTCCGCATCCCCCTCTACCACCCAACCCTTACTTTCGACACGGGCCTCTGCCGCCGGGCGCGCCGTTTTTCTACCCGCCTCTCCTACCCCCGGGCCTGATGGGGCGACCACACCCTGGCCTATTACCACCCGGGCCCCTGGGGCTGCATCCCCACCACCCGGCTACCACCAAGTTTGATCCTCAGGTTCGTACTGTGTACTCTTGTTCTTCATCTTCTTCTTGTTGTTGTTGTTGTTGTGTTGTTGTTTTTTCTTTTTTTTTTCTTCTTTCTTCTTCTTCTTCTTCTTCTTCTTCTTCTTCTTCTTCTTCTTCTTCTTCTACTACTACTACTACTACTACTACTACTACTACTACTTCTTCGTCTTCTTCTGCTGCTGCTGCTTCTTCTTCTACTTCTTCTTATATTTATTATTATGATTATTATGATTATTATTATTGTTATTATTATCATTATTATCATTATTATTATCATTATTATTATTATTATTATTATTATTGTGGTTGTTGTTGTTGTTTTTAGAAGGAGGACTATAATTATTATTATTGTCATCACCATCATCATCATCATCATTGTTTTGTTGTTGGTGGTGGTGGTATTATTATTATTATCATCATCATCACCATCGACATCATCGTTATTGTTGTGCTTGTTCTTGTTGGTGGTGGTAGTAGTAGAAGTAGCAGCAGCAGCAGCAGTAGACATGTAGTAGTAGTCTTTTTCTTTTTATCATCATCATCATAATTGTATTCGTCATCGTCATCATTATCATCATCATTATTGTTGTTGTTGTTAGTAGTAGTAGTAGTAGTAGTATAATATTATTATTATTATTATTATTATTATTATTATTATTACAGATCTCTACCACAGTGAAAGATGCTGGAAGCAGCGTGGTCAGCAGCACTATGGATCCCAGTGAAGTGAAGAAATCCAAGATCAAGAAAGAGGCAGAAAGTCTGGGTGAGATTTCGGCATTGGCATTTGCGGAAACAAACAACGAACACACAAAGAAACAAAAACAACAAAGAAATATGACAACACAACAACAAAACAAAAATGCAAACATAACAAAAACAAAGATAAAAAACAGAAACAGAAAAACGCGGGGAAAATGATGAGAAGGAAGGAAGGAAGAAAGACTGACAGACATACAGACAGATAGACAGACAGACATACAGACAGACAGATAGACAGACAGTATGAAAAAGGGAAAAAAGAAACAGAAAAGAAAAGACAGATAGGAAGACGGTCAAAAAGAAACACAGTTTTCTTATTTGCTATTGTTGTTGTCGTTAGTATTATTCGTAGCAGTAATAGTAGTAGCATCAGTAGTCGTAGTATGATTACTAGTATTATTATCAGCTGTATTATTATCATCATCATCATTGTTATTTCAGAAGCGGAGCACGAAGAGGACGAGGAGATGGGGGAGGGGTATGGGGCGGGACACATACCCCAGGAGGGGGAGCCAGACTTCATCGAGACCAACTGCCACTGGATCGGCTGTGCGCGCGAGTTTGATTCCCAGGACGAGCTAGTCAAGGTAACTTAAGTCAACAGCGACTGCTAGCATTAAAACAAACAAGAACCAGACCCGCAAGAAAAATAGAAGAAGAAAAAAAAAAAAAAAAAAAAAAACAGAAGAAAATGTGTTTAATACACGAAACAAAAACAGGTGAGAAATTTTGGCCCAACTAATCTTTGTCCATAATTTGGTTTAGGCCAAAAAAAAAGAGAGCACCAGGTAGACCCAGGGAGAAAATGCTAGACGGACTTGCGGAGTGGCTGAAGACGAGGAGGATGGAGGAGATGCTTGGGGCAACAAGAGATAGAGACAGATGGAAGTCCATGATCGCCAACGCCATGCGGCAAGGCACCTGATGATGATGATGATGAATCATTGTCTTTGTCAGTCGTACATAAAAGACGTTGAATTGTACGAAACTTAAGTGAAAAGTGTCTGACGTTTTTGCCTGCTTTACGAAAAGTCATCCAAAACAAGTATGACTGCCCGCGTTCAAGCAAACAGGAACCAGAAAAGAAAAACACGAAAAAAAAATCAGAACGCGTATTTAATACAACCAGACAAGACAGGCGTAAATTTTCGGCCAACTGGCCTTTGTCAAGCGTAGACCTAAGATCACAAATGAACAAACACCAAATATTTGATGTTTATTTGTTTGTGGTCTTATTTGGTGTTTGTTTATTTGTGATCTTACGTCTACGCTTGACAAAGGCCACTTGGCCAAAATTTTGCGCCTGTCTTGTCTGGTTGAAATAAGAACCAGAGCCACAAGAACATAGAAAAAAAGGAGAAGGTGTGTTTAATACACAAAACAATAACAGGTGAGAATTTTCATCCAGGTGGGAATTTTCAGCTAGCTGATCTGATCTTTGTCATTGGTTCACAAAAGACGATGAAGTTATGAAACTTAACCCTTTGACTCCGGCACCCTGTCCACCAACTGCAAAAACTTAACCCTTTGACTCCCTCATCCTATCCACCAGCTCCCTGTTTAACCCTTTGACTCCCTCACCCTATCTACAGGATGCTGGTGGATAGGGTGAGGGAGTCAAAGGGTTAAGTTTTTGCTTTGCAAGTGTGGTTGACAATGCAGGATGCTGGTGGACAGGGTGAGGGAGGAGGAAAAAATATCTGCCTTTTCGCCTCTTCTACGAAAACTCAGGGAACTTTGTGTGTTTGTATACATGTATGTAGGGGGGGCCTGTAGTCGAGTGGTTAGAGCGCTCGTCTGCGGTGCGGAAGGTCGGTGGTTCGAATCCGCTAAACGCTGGTTCGATTTTTCCGGCCTGAAAACTCCCTCTGTCCACCCAGCAGTGAATGGGTACCTGACTTCGGTCGGGGGAGGTTTAAAAAGGCGGCGAAAGGAGAGGGATGGGCTCCGCCTTTCATAATGCCGTGCCCTAGACACGGTGAATCTTTAACAGTTCACCGCCCCTACGGCCATATTGACCACGGGACCTTTAACCTTTAACCTTAATGTATATCAGTCAGTTAGTTAGTTTGTTTGTTTGTTAGTTAGTTAGTTTGTTTGTCGGTCGGTCGGTCGGTCCGTCAGTCAGTCAGTCAGTCAGTCAGTCAGTCAGTCAGTGTTATGTAACAAATAGAAATAGTGCATCAAACAAATATACGTAATGTGATATATCTATCATACATACTTGTACATGCATCCACACATACATACATACATACATACATACATACATACATGCATCCACACATACATACATACATACATACATACATACATACATACATACGTACGTACGTACATACAGAGGGATACATACATACGTACATACATACATACATACATACATAATTTCCATACAAACATAAATATGTACATACATTTACATACTTGTATGCCGACTGCCGACTGGAAGGTTGTGGGTTCGAATCCCCTATCAGTCCCTTCAAAATGTCATTCTGGGATTTTTCGGCTCTAACCTGCTCCTGCAGACTTGGATCACACAGTCGAGTCTCATCCACTTTATTGGTGTGTCATTGAGGGTTTTGCTCAAATTTATTGACCAACAACGCAGGTGTCAGTACCTCGGGCCTGGTTGACGCCAGGATATATTATGATGGTAAGCGTAGAGAACAGCCCTGCTACACAGCAGTACATGCATAATGTTTCTCTTCATCGTCACCATCATCATCTTTGCGTTGTAAAAACTGTATCAGCTTCTGTGGTCACTAAGGTGACATAGAAAATGGGAGAGAGAAAAAAGGAGAGAAAGAAAAATGATATTGGTCGTCACTGAAACGCATTTTTCACTGTCAAAAGAATTTGTTCTCTTTTACACGTAGCTATGAGGAAAGGGGAATTAGAGCACCTGGTCACAACAGGAAAGCTGAAGGGAAAGAGAGCACCAGGTAGACCCAGGGAGAAAATATTGGACGGACATGCAGGTTGGCTGAAGACAGAGAGGGTGGAAGATTGTGCTTGCGGCAACAAGGGATAGATATACTAGATGCATATGGAGGGCCATGATCGCCAACGCCTTGAGGCAGGGCACATGATGATGATGATGCACCTAGTTGTCCTCCATACCTATTCATTTTCTCTTTTTTTCTGGTCAGCACATCAACCAAGACCACATCCAGGCCAACAAGAAGTCCTTCGTCTGTCGCTGGAAGGAATGCAGTAGAGAGGAGAAGCCCTTCAAGGCTCAGTACATGCTGGTTGTGCATATGCGCCGACACACTGGCGAAAAACCTCATCGTTGTACGGTAAGCCTTTTGTGTTTTTGTAATCTCTCTTTGATTAGAAAAACATGTCAAATGTAAAACGAACAGCAACAACAGTTACAGTAACATTCTGCGTCTGATGACGGTCGATATGAAAGAAGTTTTTATTTAACAAAAGAGAGATTATTTCATATCGGCCAGTGAGATGTAATGTGTGTGTGTGTGTGTGTGTGTCTGTGTCCGTGCGTGTGTGTGTGTGTGTGTGTGTGTATATGTTGTGTGTGTGTGTTGTGTGTGTTTGTGCGTCTGTGTCCGTGCGTGTGTGTGCGTGTGTGTGTGTATATGTATGTGTGTGTGTGTGTGTGTGTTTGTGCGTGCGTGTGTGTGTATGCGTGTGTGTGTGTGTGAGTGTGTGTGTTTGTGTGTGTGTGTGTGTGTGTGTGTGTTTGTGTGTGTGTGTGTGTGTGTGTGTGTGTGTGTGTGGCAGGGCACATGATGATGATGATGATGGACTATCTTAGAATAATTCACGAAATAGCAGTGCATCATAATTTTATCTGTTTTTATCGGTCTTTGGCAGTTTGAAGGGTGCGCTAAAGCCTACTCACGACTGGAGAACCTGAAAACCCATCTGCGCTCACACACAGGAGAGAAACCGTATTTGTGTGAATTTCCTGGCTGCACCAAGGCCTTCAGCAACGCCTCTGACAGAGCCAAACATCAGAATCGTACACATTCGAATGCTGTGAGTGATTAACTAAAGGTTGTGGATATGTTTTTGTTTATCACTGCTATTGAGTGGAGGCAGATGTATAGATCCCCCCCCCCCCCCCGCTACCATCGGGATACTGGTGGGCTCTTTCAGTATAAACAGTATCCCCCCTTCTGGAAATTCTGTGCTGAAAATTTCCTCTTTTCTGTCACTCTCTTTGTTTCTGCCTTGTTCCTTTGCTTTCTGTCATTTCTTCCTTTCATTTTCTGTCGTGTTGGTCCATTTACCTGTATGTGTTCGATAAAATCTTACGTACTTTTCTCTTAGAATTGATAACTGGGTACATTTTAAATGCATTTTTGGCTCTAAGGAAATGAGACATGCGGAAGCAATATTAGGTAATTTAGGCCCGTTTCTATATGTTTTAGGTCCTTAGTTATGTTTGAGTTTGTATTCAGGTATGTTTTTGAAATCCGCTGTGTGATAAATTGGACGGAGTGGTAACGCCAGGGGCATCTCCTTAGATTATGTGCGCGAATGCATTGGTGTGTGTATTAATTTTTTATTTCCCATTATTTTTTTCCTGTTGAAGTATTGTGTATGTTTTGAAACGGTTATAGCCCTGATATGGCTGTACGCAATCGGCTGGGCTTTAAACAACAATGACAATAACAAGATATATAGATGTAATTCTGGTTAGGCCAATGTTGTCTTTGTGTATGAGAGAGAGGGGGAAGGAATAGAGAGAGAGTGTGTGTGTGTGAGAGTGAGAGAGAGAGAGAGAGAAAACAAGTTTTATTTAGAAAAGTGCAACATGAGCAGTCTATATTCAACTCTTGCCCCAGGGAGAGTGAACGCCACACACAAATCATATTCCGCCCAGAACACCCAGAAATCACCAGAAAGAGTGGCATGAGACCACCCATAGTTCTCCGCTCCCATTCATCAAAACAAATGATTCTGATCGAACTCCCTGTTACCGAGAAGACTGAAAACTATGCCAGTCTTGCAAACAGCTTGAGGAAATCTACTGTCAAGCCAAAGTCTTCGCCATAGAGGCTCTTTGCCAAGAGCAAAGGGCTTGATAGGCACATCAGCCTATGACCTCATTAAAGACTTCTGATTTCAGGGAGAGAAAGGACCAGAGTCCTAAAACCAAAGGGCAAAAACAGTTGAAGAATTCCGGCTAGATCTGGTCAAGGAGGAGCAAATGTGATCTCCTTAAGGCTTAGAATTCCCCTCTGTGTTGCTGGTTTCCCGATGGCTAAATGGTTAAGACATCTGTTGCAAGGGTGGCTTGGCCTTGAACGCCTGAACACCTTGGACGCGCAGGTTCGAACCAGATGGAGGACAAACTTCTCTTTTAAAAAAAAAAAAAATAATGGCGACAGCAGAAGGGACATCCAAAAGACGTGACCTGGATGTGGCCTGGCCCCCTTAGAGTGTCAGGAGTTGACGGCCGAAACAAGGGTTTCTCCTTTGAGGATTTCTGTTGTCTGGCTCTCCGACAGACAGCAGAAGGTCCTTTAGAAAACCAGAGTTTCTTGCTACAGCGTAAATGTATATATCTTATCTTTCTTCTAGTCTGGCTGCATCAAGTATATTTTGCTGTATCAACGGCAGATATGGGAAATTGACCAAACACCGTTGTATTGTGTCATTGTTTTAACCGTTGGAGAATAAAGATCAGTCTTTGACCGTTGGAGAATAAAGATCAGTCTTGACCGTTGGGATAAAGACGTCTATTCTTCTGCCTGTCTGTCTGACTATTCATCTGTACGTTTTCTCTTCAATGAATACACTGATGGCCGCGGCAATCTAATGAGTTGATGTCGGACATCCAGTCTGAAGGTCCAGGGTTCAGTCTGCCTAGATGGTGGGTAAAAGCTGGAGATTTTCCGATCTTTCAAATCAACCTGCCAGTGCCTAAGCTCCTATTGCGTGTATACGCATACAGAATACCAACCAGGCACGTTAAAGATCCTGTAAGTCATGTCAGTGTCCACACTTTATGGAAACATGAAAACACCCAGCATGCACACCCACCAAAGATGAAGACTGTACAACAGCACGGTGGAATATAGTAATTTCGCTAAAAAGCTCGATTTTTCGATGCTCCACTTAGAACTGACTGTATGTATTACGCACTTGAATCTAGATGAGACTGGAGCGAATGGTAGCACTATGCAAGAATTAATAAAAGACAAATAGGAAAAGACAAGCAACATTTATAGGCCAGTTTATGAGGAAAGAAGAATTAGACCACCTGGTCACAACAGGAAAGCTGGAGGGAAAGAGAACACCAGGTAGAACCAGGGAGAAAATATTGGACGGACTTGCAGGGTGGCTGAGGACAGAGAGGTGGGAGATGTACTTGCAGCGACAAGTGATAATTCGCGAAGGGCCATGATCGCCATCCCAGAACATGATGATGACCACCATCATGTGCCTGCGCATGGCGTCGGCGATCATGGCCTTCCATATGTATCTGTGCTTTGCATGTTGACTGTCCACGCCTCACAATCGTATAACATTAGGCATTTGTTGGTAAGAACGCTTTTCATCTTCTTGAATGCTGTTGGCTTGGCCGGTTTTGCTGACTATTTCTGATGTGCATCTGCCGTCTGGAGAGTTGATCGTTCCCAGATATTTAAACTTATTCAACCTGTTACACATGATGATACAGGATTTATGATAATGTACAATATGTGTCAACAGAAACCGTATTCCATTTATGACAATGTACAATACTGTGCCAAAGAAACTTATGCCATTTATGATAATGTACAATATGTGCAAAGAAACCTTATGCCATTTATGAAATGTACAATATTGTGTCAACAGAAACCTTATTCCATTTATGATAATGTACAATATTGTGCAACAGAAACCTTATGCCATTTATGATAATGTACAATATTGTGTCAACAGAAACCTATGCCATTTATGACATGTACAATATTGTGCCAACAGAAACCTATGCCATTTATGAAATGTACACTATTGTGCCAACAGAAACCCTATGCCATTTATGGTAATGTACAATATTGTACCAACAGAAACCGTATTCCATTTATGATAATGTACAATATTGTGTCAACAGAAACCGTATGCCATTTATGACAATGTACAATATTGTGTCAACAGAAACCGTATTCCATTTATGATAATGTACAATATTGTGCCAACAGAAACCGTATTCCATTATGATAATGTACAATATTGTGTCAAATGAAACCGTATTCCATTTATGATAATGTACAATATTGTGCCAACAGAAACCGTATTCCATTTATGATAATGTACAATATTGTGTCAAAGAAACCGTATTCCATTTATGATAATGTACACTATTGTGTCAACAGAAACCGTATTCCATTTATGAATGTACAATACTGTGCAAAGAAACCGTATTCCATTTATGACAATGTACAATATTGTGTCAACAGAAACCGTATTCCATTTATGATAATGTACAATATTTGTGCCAACAGAAACCGTATTCCATTTATGAATGTACAATATTGTGTCAAAGAAACCGTATTCCATTTATGACAGTGTACAATATTGTACCAACAGAAACCGTATTCCATTTATGATAATGTACAATATTTGTGCCAACAGAAACCGTATTCCATTTATGATAATGTACAATATTGTGTCCAAATGAAACCGTATGCCATTTATGACAATGTACAATATTGTGTCAACA
>JAPXFY010000023.1:60823422-60880922 GCA_030674185.1 Monoplex corrugatus
GTATGCTGGTATGCTTGTTTGAAGGAAGACTAGAAGCTGAGGTGTGTATGCTGGTATGCTATGTTTGAAGGAAGAATAGAAGCTAAGGTGTGTATGCTGGTTTGGCTGTGTTTGAAGGAAGAATAGAAGCTGAGGTGTGTATACTGGTATGCTATGTTTAAAGGAAGAATAGAAGCTGGATGTGTGTATACTGGTATCTAATGTTTAGAAGGAAGAATAGAAGCTGAGTGTGTGTATACTGGTATGCTGTGCTTATGAAGGAAGACTAGAAGCTGAGGTGTGTATGCTGGTAGCTATGTTTGAAGGAAGAATAGAAGCTAAAGGTGTGTATGCTGGTATTGTGCTGTGTTTGAAGGAAGAGTAGAAGCTGAGGTGTGTATGCTGGTATTCTATGTTTGAAGGAAGAATAGAAGCTAAGGTGTGTATACTGGTATGCTATGTTTGAAGGAAGAATAGAAGCTGAGGTGTGTATACTGGTATGCTATGTTTGAAGGAAGAATAGAAGCTGAGGTGTGTATACTGGTATGCTATGTTTGAAGGAAGAATAGAAGCTGAGGTGTGTATGCTGGTATGTTGTGTTTGAAGGAAGAATAGAAGCTGAGGTGTGTATACTGGTATGCTGTGTTTAGAAGGAAGAATAGAAGCCGAGGTGTGTATGCTGGTATGCTGTGTTTTAAGGAGGAATTTGACTGAGCGTAATTTTTAAAACGTTCGTGGTTTTAGTGTGAATGTTCAATACAGTAGACTGTGTGGTCCCAGTCCTTCCCAGTGAGCCCATAGCATGCTCCAACTCTGGGCAGGAGTCGGTTAGAGCAGAAAAAAATCCCATAATGATATATTTTTGAAAGGACTGATTGGGGGATTTCCAGTAGAAATTCTAATCTCTTATCCACTTGGATTACCGCGCCTGACATGTTTGAACTGTAAACTTCCCCCGTGGGGATGCCGGGGATCTTTCAGAATAAATACTATCCCCACCTTCCGGAAATTCTGTGCTAGAAATTTCCTCTTTTATGTCACTCTCTTTGTTTCTGTCTTGTTGCTTTGTTTTCTGTCGTTTTTTTTTTATCATTTTCTGTCTTGCTGGTTCATTCACCTGTTGTGTTCGAAAAAGTCTTATGTACTTTTTCTTATGGTTGATAATTGGGTACGTGTATTAAGTGCATTTTTGGCTCTGGGGAGATGAGATAAGCGGAAGCAATTTCAAGTAATTTATGCCTGTTTTTATATATGTTTTGGTGTCCTTATGTATGCTTATATTTGTATTCAGTGTGTGTTTTTTAAACCTCCCCTGTGCGATCTCATCAATGCCGAGGGCATATCCTTAGATTATGTGCGCGAATGCACTGATATGTGTACTTTTTTTTTTTTCCTGTTGAAGTTTTGTATGTTTTGAGGCGGTTATGGCCCTGATATGGCTCTACGCAGTCGGCTGGGCTTTCAATAACAATAGCAATAAAAATGAACTGTAAATGGTTCGCAGATACCTGGAGGATCCAATGCCCTGCTGACTCGCCGTCAACAGGTGAACACGGGGCAGGTGTTACAGAACAGAATGAAGGGACGTCTGAACGCCAAGGTTACCTCCCCTGCCATCCTACCGCACCTGCCCTCTATGCATAGCCCAGGTAAGTCGCGACTGTCTCCTGCTGTAGAGTGTGTCTCGTACTGTTTCTTGCTTTGGGCTGTGTTTATCTCTCTCTCTGTCTCTGCCTGTCTGTCTGTATGTCTGTTTGTCTGTCTGTCTGTCTCTCTCTCTCTCTCTCTCTCTCTCTCTCTGTCTGTCTGTCTGTCTATCTGTCTCTCTTCTTCTTCTTCTACTGCTTCTTCTTCTTCCTTCTTGTTTTTCTTCTTCTTCTTTTGCTTCCTCCTCCTCCTCCTGCTTCCTCCTTCTCCTCCTCCTCTTCTTCTTCTTCTTCTTCATTCTTCTTCTTTTTTCTTCTTCTTCTTCTTTTTCTTCTTCTTTCTTCTCATTCCCGATTTCGGTTTGTCCATAAAACGAATCCGCGAAGGGCAGGATTCCGTGTTTTCGGTTGCAAAACTTCAAAAACGGCCGAAGAGCAGGCTCCGTGATCGCTTTCAGCGTTTCATGTTAAGCCGCGCAAGTTTCCCCTGTTTTCTTCTTCTTTTTTTTCTTTTCTTCTTCTTCTCTTCTTCTTCTTCTTCTTTTCTTCTTCTTCTTTCTTCTTCTTCTTCTTCTTCTTCTTCTTCTTCTTTGTCTTCTTCTTCTTCTTCTTCTTCTTCTTCTTCTTCTCTTCTTCTTCTTCTTCTTCTTCTTCTTCTTCTTCCTTCTTCTTCTTTTCTTCTTCTTCTTCTTCTTCTTCTTCTTTGTCTTCTTCTTCTTCTTTTCTTCTTCTTCTTTCTTCTTCTTTTCTTCTTCTTCTTCTTCTTCTTCTTCTTTTCTTTTCTTCTTCTTCTTCTTTGTCTTCTTCTTCTTCTTCTTCTTCTTCTTTCTTCTTCTCTTCTTCGTCTTCTTCTTCTTCTTCTTGTCTTCTTCTTTCTTTTCTTCTTTTCTCTTCTTTCTTCTTCTTCTTCTTCTTCTTCTTCTTTTCTTCTTCTTCTTCTTCTTCTTCTTTTCTTCTTTTTTCTTCTTCCTTCTTCTTCTCTTCTTCTTCTTGTCTTCTTCTTCTTTGTCTCTCTTCCTTCTTCTTCGTCTTCTTTCTCTTCTTTTCTTCTTCCTCTTCTTCCTTTTCTTCTTTGTTGTTATCGTCCCCTGCGCTGTCGTCGTCTTTTTTTTTTTTCTTCTTCTTCTTCTTTTTCTTTCGCTCGCCACCTACATGGCCAGATTTTTGCCAGTTCCTGCCAACTGCCATGAGAGCTTGGCGGTCAGAGGGGTTGAAGTCGGTCATATCTACTGTCGCTCCACTTGATAGAGACGACAATCACTGTGATTATCATGTTAATTTAAAACTGTGTGGTTCTCTTGACCACAGGAGCAGGTCAGTGAAAGTGTCAGTTTAAACTTGCACCATTAGGATGATCAGTAGGATATCCAAAACAAGTGTGACTGCCCGCGTTCAAGCAAACAGGAACCAGAAAAAAAAAACACGAAAAAATAATCAGAACGCGTATTTTATTTGTCTGGTTGTATGAAATACGCGTTCTGGTTTTTTTGTATTTTTTTCGTGTTTTTTTTTTTTTCTTTTTTGGATCAATAGGATTTTTCTTTCGAAAGCCTTGACCTATTTGTTTTTTCTTCTGTTTGTGCCAGGAGGTACGGGAATGAGCCAGTCGTCTTTCACAGACCTCAACGGAAAGACAAGTCAGGGTAAAGGACACAGTCCGCCACATAAAAGGATTTCAGATATGTCAGGTGAGGGGCCCTCCACACCAAAAGTGTTTGGTCAAGTTATTTGTTGATTTATTGATCGAGAGAGAGAGAGAGAGTGTGTGTGTGTGTGTGTGTGTGGGGTGTGTGTGTGTGTGTGTGTGTGTGTGTGTTTGAGAGAGAGAGAGGTGTGTGTGTGTGTGTGTGTGTGAGTGTGTGTGTGTGTGTGTGTGTGTGTTGTGTTGTGTTTTGTTTTTTGTCTGTGTGTGTGTGTGTGTGTTGTGTGTGTGTGTGTGTGTGTGTTGTGTGTATTGAGTGTGTTGTTGTGTGGTGTGTGTATGAGTGTGTCTGTATGTGTGTGTGTGTGTATGAGTGTGTTGCATGTGTGAGTGTGTGTGTGTATTGTTTTGTGTGTGTGTGTGTGTGTGTGGTGTGTGTGAGGAGAGAGAGAGAGGAGAGCGTGTGTGTGTATGTGCGTGTAAAATGCATATTATATTTGTAATTGAATTTCTTTCTGTTTTGTCACAATGGGTTTTATTATCTGGAATTAAAGTTGCACTTCCTGGGTGAGTGCTTTGCCGCAGTGCAATGCCAATTGTCTCTTTTTATTTCACCCCTTTTTCTGTATACATTTATTTCTGTTTATCTATAGAAATGGATTTTCATACAGAATTTTGCCAAGGGCAAGCCATTTGTTGCCATGGGATCTTTAACAACGTTTCTCTATAACTTTCAGTACGCGATCAAACAAATCTGATGCTGCCTGGAAGCCGGAGAAACAGCAACACGAGCACCTTGAGTTCCTACATGAGTAGCATGAGGTCAGACACGAGTCCTTTCCCCCTGTGGGCAGCAAGATGTCTTCACGGCGATCTTCAGAAGCATCACAGGTAAAACAAAAGAAAATTCGCAGGTAAAAAGAATTCAGATGACTCATTCCATTTTGAAGCCATAGCCTTTGTTGCAGGGGTGTGAAATATGAAGATGATTTTCCAACATAAGTTTGGCAAAATCTCATAAATATTAGACTCACTACAAAACAAACGAGACATTCTTGATGGAGGCAGACACAAGGCGATCATTGATAAGGAAGATTAGATAAAGGCAAGCAACATTTATAGGCTATTTTATGAGGAAAGGGGAATTAGAGCACCTGGTCACGACAGGAAAGCTGGAGGGAAAGAGAACACCAGGTAGACCCAGGGAGAAAAGTTTGGACAGACTTGCAGGGTGGCTGAGGACAGAGAGGGTGGGAGATGTACTTGCGGCTACAAAGGATAGATGCATATGGAGGGCCATGATCGCCAATGACATGTGGCAGGGCACGTGATGATGAGGAGGAGTACTGGTCGGGGCAGACGCATCTCAAAATGACATACAAACAAACTGAGTAAATACAGGTTTGTATTCTCAACCCACCCAAGACAGGGACAGTATTGTCATGGTCGTGGCTTTACTCTGAGGACACGTGATTAATCTCCTCAGTAATGCAGGTTTGTATTCTCAACCCACCCAAGACAGGGACAGTATTGTCATGGTCGTGGCTTTAGTCTGAGGACACGTGATTAATCTCCTCAGTAATGCAACCGCTCACTGTTTTCTTTTTATTAATACAAATGAACGATAAAGGACATTTTACACAAATGTACACGCACCTCTGAAAGGCCTTTTACCCATTTAAGAGGTGAGCAGAAAAAGAGAAAGACTTGCGGGGAAAAGAATAAAAGGAAGTGAGAGGAGAAAGAAAGAGAGAGAGAAAGAGTGAGAGAGAGAGAGAGAGAGAGACTTGCAAAGGAAAGAGAATGAAAAGAGGAGAGAGAGGAGAGAGAGACTTGCAAAGGAAAGAGAATGAAAAGAGGAGAGAGAGAGGAGAGAGAGACTTGCAAAGGAAAGAGAATGAAAAGAGGAGAGAGAGAGAGAGACTTGCAAAGGAAAGAGAATGAAAAGAGGAGAGAGAGAGAGAGGAGGAGACTTGCAAAGGAAGAGGTGAAAAAGAGGTGAGAGAGAGAGAGAGAGGACTTGCAAAGGAAAGAGAATGAAAAGAGGAGAGAGAGAGAGACGAGAGACTTGCAAAGGAAAGAGAATGAAAAGAGGTGAGAGAGAAGAGAGAGAGGAGAGAGAACTTGCAAAGGAAAGAGAATGAAAAGAGGTGAGAGAGAGAAGAGAGAGAGAGAGAGAGACTTGCAAAGGAAAGAGAATGAAAAGAGGTGAGAGAGAGAGAGAGAGAGAGAGACTTGCAAAGGAAAGAGAATGAAAAGAGGAGAGAGAGAGAGAGAGAGACTTGCAAAGGAAAGAGTGAAAAGAGGTGAGAGAGAGCACTTCAGAATACCTTATTACTCAATTGGACCTATCTAACAAGTAGTCCTTGATAGAGAGGGAGAGACAGAACAGACAGACGAGAGAGAAGGGTAGGGCAGCTTAAGGTGTGATACCTGTCCGCTCCTACCCGTGGGCATCAAAACTCTTCTAAACAATGTTTTCTGAAGCATCCATGTTCACAACAATATTTTCTGAAGCATCCAGGTAAGACAAGATTCTAAGAGAGACAGAGTAGGTGATTGTGATAGAGGGATAGAGACAGGGAGGCGATGGATGTGAGAGAGAAGTAGGAGGAGAGGGAGGGAGGGGAGAGAGAGAGGTTGATGGGGCAGATATAAGGAAGAGGGAGAGAGATCATTTAGGTCTGACACCAGTTCCTTTGTACCTGTGGAATTATCATTATTACATTATCGCTTATTTACGTTTGACCCCCCCCCCCCTCCCTCGTGGGGATGCTGGGGGGCTTTTTCAGTATGAATAGTATCCCCACCTTCTGGAAAATCTTTGCTAGAAATTTCGTCTTTTCTGTCACTCTCTTTGTTTCTGTCGTATTCCTTTGCTTTCTGTCATTTCTACCTATCATTTTCTGCCTTAATGGTCCATTCACCTGTAGGTGTTCGATAAAGTCTTACATACTTTTTCTTAGGATTGGTAATTGGGTACATGTATTAAGTGCATTTTTGGCTCTGGGGAGGTGAGATATGCGGAAGCAATTTTAAGTAATTCATGCCTGTTTTTACATGTTTTGGTGTCCTCACGTATGCTTATATTTGTATTCAGGTGTGTTTTTAAATCCCCTGTGCGATAAATAGGACGGAGTGGTCAACACCAGGGGCACGTCCTTAGATCATGTGCACAAATGCATTGATATGTGTACTTAATTTTCTTTTCTTTTTTTTTTTTTTTCATGTTGAGGTTTTGTGTTTTGAAGCGGTTATAGTCCTGATATGGCTCTACGCAGTCAGTTGGGCTTTAAACAACAATAACAGTAACAATAACAATTTATGTTGGACAGGTATCCAACAACCGTCTCAGCATTAACAACTCTCCCTACGAGTACGACATCACAGGAAACCGCCCACATCAAAACAGCTCCACCAACTCCGCCAGCTGCTCACGACGGTCCAGTGAGAGCAGCAGCTACAATGTGGGCACCATGTCCGCCATGATGCAGAAGGCCCATCTGGGCTCCCACCCCAACCTCGTGGTGCAACAGCAGGGGTCCCATCTCCAGAGCCCTTCCAACAAGTATTCCAACGAAAGACTGGCTAGGTAACGTTAAAAATGTTTGTTTGTTTGTGATAGGCAAATGGATTTAAAGAATCGCAGTTTTTTGAAGTGACAGAGTTTAGTGCATCTAATATTTTTTTTCTTTTCTTTCCCTTTTTTTAAGAGTTTTGACCTTTTCTTTTGTTTAGATTTTTAAAAAATCACAGATTTTTGAAGTGACAATGTTAAGTGTGTTTAATATTTTTTTCTTTTCTTTCTGTTTTTTGTTTGTTTGTTTGTTTTATATATATATATATATATATATATATATATATATATATATATATATATATATATATATATATATATATATATATATATATATATATAAAGTTCTGACCTTTTGTTTTGTTTCAGTTTAAAGAATCACAGATTCTTGAGGTGACAAAGTTTAGTGTGTCTAGTATTTTTTCTTTTCTTTCTGTATTTTTTAAGGTTTTGATGTCTTCCTTTTTCTTTTTCCTTTAGATGTGTGTACATTGCAAGCAGTATGTAGCTGCCAAAGTCTGGGTGCTCAGTCTTTGGTGGCCGTGCATTCTGGATGTTTTCATATTTCCATGAAGCACCAGAAACTGACATGATTTGCAGGATTTTTAACATGCGTATCTGGTGTTCTGCGTGCGTGTATATATGAAGTGGGAGGAGGGGGGAGGGGGTTAGGCACTAACAGGTCTGTGTCCATATTGACATTGGAGATCAGAAAAAATCTTCACCCTTTACCCACACATTGGAGATCAGAAAAAATTTCACCCTTTACCCACCAGGTAAGAGGAGGATCAAACCCCAGACCTCCTGTTTGGGATTGTAATATCTCACCCGCTTGATTGCCACATCTATCAAAATGATCTGAACACTTACAGGCTTTAGCTTTTTAAGTGACAAACGTTGTGGTATTCTGATCTTGGCATTGTGAAAACTGAGATGGCTAGAGGGTCTTCATTAACCCTTTGACTCCCGCACCCTGTCCGCCAATTGCAAAAACTTATCCCTTTTAGATAAGCGTTCTTATTCTTTTCTCATGTTTTTTCAGGTATTTTGCTGCCAGAAAGGATTACGATGCCAGCAACAACAACAACAACATGACACACAACACCAACGACAACAACAACAACAGTGCCTCCAACTCCCGCACTAACAACACACCCAGCTGCACACCTCTCCCAGATGAAATGTCTGGACGGGAAAACCGACGTTCCAGTGACCCCTGCCGAGCAGACGACCCCAACTTCGAATCCTTGAGGCGTCTACAACGCTTCAACAGTCTGAACACCATCAAACCTTTACCGCTTCCAGCAAACATGCGGAGTCTTCAGAACAAGAATTCAAACCACAGCCATTTCCACTCTTCTCGAAGCAGCATGACGGATTATTCGCTGCAAGAAAACGCCAGTGAGCAAGGATCGTCTGGCTACAGTTTTCCCAGTGACCTTGACGCTGAGGCAGCGCTTGATGACCGGCTGCTGGAGGACAATGAGGACATGATCATTCCTGACGACATGCAGAGGTTCTTGAACGAACGTTATCATAACAGCCAAAGCCAACCAACCTCAGAAGATATGCAGGTGGGTAGTCGAGGGATGGGTTTGTGTCATTGCTGGAGAATTGATTCCTAAAAACGGAAAATCAAAACACCAATAAAATGTAACCAGAAATACATGTACATAAAGATAGAACCAGAATGCATGTTTGGTACAACAAGACAAGACAAGACAGGTGCACATTTTCAGCCAACTAGCCTTGTCAAGTGTATGAAAATATGCTATAATTCTACGAAAATATGTTATAATTCTAGTTTTGTATTTATCTGGTTCATATTTGCTTGAACGCAAGTATTCAATTTGATCTAGATTTCAAAAGAAGTGTGATTTGAGGGAACAGAGAAGTCTGATTGTGACTCCATTGAGTCATGCATGATCTAGCATGGTTGTCTCATGGATGGATGACCAGGTTCATGCCTTGACATGAGCACACTGCCCCAGGCCACACAACTGTAAATACTCTGTTTAGGGGTGGGGAAGATTAAGCACAGTGCTGGTCCTGAGAGAACTTGAGACCTCTGAGTTTGAACACTGTCTCCCCAACCATCGTTTCACTTACAGGACAATCTTTACCTTTCGCGTGCTGGTTGGTTCTTTTGATAGAGCCGTGGATTAAAGATCTTATATCTCAAGTCTAGTCCCAGCTTATCATCATCATCATCATCATCATCATCATCATCATCACCACCACCACCACCACCACCATCATCATCATCATCATCATCATCATCATCATGTGCCCTGCCGCATGGCATGGGCGATCAAGGCCCTCCATATGCATCTATCCCTTGTCACCACAAGCGCATCTTCCACCCTCTCTGTCCTCAGCCACCCTGCAAGTCCGTCCAGTATTTTCTCCCTGGGTCTACCTGGTGTTAAATTTCCGTGACAAGGCTAATTGGCTGAAAATTTGCACCCGTCCTGTCTTGTCCCAGCTCACCACATTAAAAATTGGCCTGTTCGTTTCCATCATAATGTTTCCGTCATTCTGGTGGTGTCAGCTTTGTGTTTCTTAGTCCATCTACTGCTGTCCATTTTAAGACCTCGCCAACATGTAGGCTTTGGGAGTCTGCCAGACAATTGCTGGCAGATTTGATTGGAGCATGTGTGGAAATATCCAAATGTAGTGAATCCAAACTCTGACTCTATACCAGTTGGGGAAAATGTATTTCACTTTCAGGTTGCTCGGGACAGCCTTACAGACACCCTTCAGTTGAAAAATAGTTTTGGCTTATGCACAACTGTGAGTAATGCCAGACTGTGAGTAATGCCCAGACTGAGTATGCAAGACTGTGAGTAATGCCACAGACTGTGAGTAAACCAGAGAAGACAGAGTAATTGGAGAAGAGTGGCTGAATGATTCAGAGATGTTCGCCTGCCAGTACCCAAACTCGAGGTTCCAGGGTTCGTTTCTCGTTGAGGCCTTGACTTTTTTCCCGAGTTTGACCAGAAAATTGAACTGAACATCTAATCTTTCAGAAGGTGATGAAAAATGAGATGTGTATAGGGTAATAATAATGGTAACAATAATTATAATCATCATCATTCCATTTAGATTGCTCAGAGTCCATTTTAGAGAGTGCTCATTGTATTGGGGGTAAGGGGGGGAGGGGAAGGGAGGGCTGCAATTCTGTACATCATTGCAGTACAAACGCAGTCATGTACATTCTCTAATAATCGATACACCACAAACAACAAAAAGGAACGGAAGGTAAGGTGTATATACAGTTCAAAGCCTCAAAATCCATCATTTTCAGTTCTCATACAGGTGCATATTGCAATGAACAAACAGTAAGTCTAAATTCTCCTCCACAATGGCTAAAATCCATATTCTTTTCCATTCCACAGAGATACTACAATGAGCGCTACAACAACAATTTGAACGGCAGTGACCATCCACAACCACAACGCCAGTCCTCCCAGATGTCTTTCGGTGACTCGGCAGGGATGGATTCAGGCTGTGGCAGCCAGATATCCCGCAATTCCAGCAGCGTGGGCAACTTCATCAACGACCAGTCACAGCCATCGCCACCGATGTCACAACCTATGACCCCTTACCGAGGTCAGGGTCACTTTTCGCCCAACCTTCAGGTGCAGACTGGCTTTGACAGTGCCATGAGTTCTCCTATGCCTGGTGTCACCAGTCCCTATGGCAACCAGCCCATGGCGACCAGTCCCATGCCCCAGTCTTGGCCTCAAGGTCAAGGCCCCATGCAAGGGCCGACCCAGATGCAAGGTCATTTCTGCCAGCAGCAGCAGCAACAGCAGCAAGGGATGCCTCCTCAGGTGCAGCAGCAGTATCACCAGAACCACTCAATGCAGGGTCCCATGCCCATGAGAAACATGCACATGACATCTCATGGAGGACACTGCCCCAACAGTAACATGATGAACGGGGGCAACATGGGCAGCTCAAGAAACATGGGCATGACCATGATGAGCCCTCAGAACTGTCCCACCATGGGCAACAACATTGGGATGCCCCTCATGGGGCAGAACTCGGCTTCTCCTATGAATCAGTGGCAACCCGACCTGCACCAGAGCCACCCCGTGGAGCCCTACTGCACCCAGGACATGATGAACGGTGAGCTCCCAGGACAGCCCTTCAGTCCCATGCCCCCTCCCATGATGGGAGGGAGGGAGAGGATGGGGGGAAGAATGAGGATGGAGCCGCACCGAACCAACCGTGCAAGTCCCCAGGTGCAAGTACCACACATCAGCCAATCCCAGATCCCAGCCAACGCCAAGGCGGTCAGTCGCAACATGATGCTGCGTCAGCAGATGATGAATCAACAGATGCCTCCACCGGCACCACAGCAGATGCTGTCTCCTGTTCAGCAGCAACAACAGCAACAGCACTCGTCGATGCCACCACCTTCTCAGCCTGCCATGTACAGAAACAATCATAACCTTTATCAAAATCAGTATGGAAATGGTGGTTATCCGCACATGCATCACCGAAGCGGTGGCGGACAAATGCCTCCTCCAAACGCTGTGGTGAACAGTGCGGGAACACCCATGAATGCTTCGACCCCAGACTTTTCGCGGCAATCTCATCGAGGATTGATGGTCCCTCACAGTGGTGCCAGCACCCCCACCGGAATGTTCCGACATCCTCATCCCCCGTCTTCCCAACACCCTGGTTGTCCGAGACCCAGGCGGTCTTCCCATCCCCAGCAAGCCTACCCCTACCCCATGGAGATGTCCCCAGGGTGCAACCAGGTCACCAGTTCCACTGATTGCAAAGACACTGCTGTGTCCCCTATCGAAGACTTCATGGAAAACATCAAGTCTTTGTCCGCAGAGAACTTGATGGAAAATATCCCACCGGAGAATGTGTTAGGTCCTCAGACCTCTCTACACAACAGGTCCATGTCCCAAAACTCCAGCCGGTTTAACCCAATGTTGAACACTTCCAACATGGTAGTCAACGATATGAGTTCCATGTTGACACAGCTAGCAGAGGAAAATAAATATCTTAGTATGAGACCTTGAAGACAGTGCCTCTGGATATTAAGTGTTGTGTTCTGAGTTACATGCATTTATGTGTGTTTTTGAATGTTATATGCGAAAAAGGTGAGAACACTGGATCATAAATTAATTGGGTAAAGCCAAACATTTTCAGCACACTCATCTTGTTTTTTGACGCAGAATCTCTTGTGGACCGAGCTCTTGTTCACTTATCCAAGAATCAAACTAAGACAACCTCAGCAACGAAGAAAGCATCTCTGGACGTACAATATTTGTAAGATAAGGGGGTTTCCTCAAGGCTTGCCACCCAAAGAGAACCGTGCCCAGTGTTTTTTCTTGTGAAAATAGGCTACTTCACTGAAGCATTATTTTTGAGATAGCTTTTGTGCACAGTTCTTACCCACTGAAAACATAGGAAAGTGTTAACTTTTGTGCACAGTTCTTACCCACTGAAAACATAGGAAATGTGTTAAACTTTCTATGCATAAGTACGAGAAGTGTTTTACGAGTTTACAAACTTGACAGGTGCTTTGAGTGAATGTGGATGATCATGGCTATCTGTTCTGTTTGGGGGGGGGGGGGGGGGGGTGTTTCGGGTTTTTTGTGTGTGTGTGTATGTATGTCATCGCTTTAAATGCTTATTCGTGCCTGTGAACTACGTTTCCTGCTTGTGGTGCTGAGAATTCCTTCCTGAGCTACTCCACCCAAGCTGCAATTTACATTGTTGAGATATAAATGTGTCAGTAGCGATTAACATTTTTATTTTTATTTTATTTTATTTTTTTGTTGTTGAGAAATTTACTTCTATATATTGCAGATTGTGTCTACGTATCTGTACATTTGAGACAATGTATTTTTGAACGAAAGTGTTATTGGATTTTAAAAATATTAAGATTGTTGTTACAGTATTGAAGCTGTGCCTTAATAACCTTAAATGCACAACAGCAAGGAGAAAACTAATCTTGACATTGTACATTGATGGATTGATATATGCCTCTGTTACTGTGCTTTGAAGTCACAAGAACACCTTGTGTTCTGGACTTTTCTTTGAAAACTGAAATGTCAAAATAAGAAAGATACACAACAGCTAACTGACAGCAAACAAAAAAAGGCATCTGGAATATATATATATATATATTAGAATTTTGTTACTGGAGAACTGAAAAAGGATTCATTGTGTTATTCACAAATAAAAGTCACATTGGAGAGTTCATGATTACCGAACAGTAGCCATCACATGAATTGGATTTATTGGATTGGACTAGATTGAGAATTGATAAAGGAATGATTGTTTATTCAAAAATAAGTCACATTAGAGATATGGTGATTACCAAATAGCTGCCATCTTATGAGTTGATTGTATTGGGTTGGATTAATTTATTCATCACAATATAATTTTTCTGTATGAAATGCAAATCATTCATGACAGGAAAAACTTATGGCCATAGTGTGGTACCATATTTCTTTTGTCTTCCTGTCTTCGTGTGTGCCTATATTTTTGTTTACCCATGAAAGCTCATTTTCCTAAAGAACAACTTTTATGTTTTTTTGGGATCTTTAATATTCACTAAGTGCATGCTGCACATGGGACTTCAGATTATCACCTTGTCTGAAAGACAAGTCATGACAAATACATAGCTTTAGGTAATAAACAGTTTTAGCTAACACATTTACTAATGTTGTTTCAGCTCTGTACTAATATTCGTAGGAGCTTCATTCAAAAAAGGCAACATGGACATCAAAGTCATTTTTGTATGTAATAACTATGAATTACCCAACTGCAGTATAATTTTTTTTTTATTTCAGCATTTTGGAAGTCATGTAATTTATGAATGAGTTCAAAATCTTGAGCATATAAATTGAAAAATGTGACTCTAAACTTGTCATTTGTACTTTTAATAACTGTTACCCTTTAAAAACAGGAGGGGGGATGAAAGCAACACAAATAAAAATGTTGATAATTAATTAAATTCATTTGAAGTAGTATGCACAATTTGAAGGTGATTTTCATTGATGGATTCAGATATTTCAAAGTTGCATTTTATTGTGAATCATCTTATACCCCCTGTGTTCACTAGCCGTTAGCAAACTAGTATGATGCTTGTTTGTGTGTTTATTTTTGTTCTTGTTTCTTTTAGTATATAATTTGCAAATAATGTGTCTTTGGGAATGACAGTTTTGTATAAAATTTGTGTGTGCGTGTAGCAAAAATACTAACTGTGATGCAACATATGAAAACCCCAATAAAGTGCAAACTTTTCATTTCTGAGTTTTTCATGCGTTTTAACCCTTTGACTCCTGCACCCTATCCACCAGCTGCAAAAACTTAACCCTTTGATTCCCTCACCCTATCCACCAGCTTCCTGCAGGAAGCTGGTGGATAAGGTGAGGGAGTCAAAGGGTTAAGTTTTTGCTTTGTATCCTTGATGATGATGCAGGGTATTAGTGGGGGGGGGGGGGGGAGTCAAAGGGTTGAAATGTTAAAGTTTGTATCAACATGCAAATAACAAAAGTAATTCTTCTGTTAGAGTTTTCTTTTCAGATGTACTGAAACTTTGTGAGTGTATTTCTGACAAGCGCAGTGATAAGCTCATAATTTTTCAATTGCTTTTTAGACTACTTTCAGCATAGAACTTCCGAAAATTGAGAATTGGATGTTTAAGACTCAAAATCCAGAAAAAAATTCAGTTGTAATTCTGACCGTATTCTGCTATTTCGGCCTAGCTATTACTGGCAGGCTATCTTTAACCATGTTTTCCTCTGTTGCATCACAATTTGTCATATTCAGTCAAAGAAAAATGTCAGCAGATTAATGACTAAGCTTTCTGTGTCAGTTGAGAATACTGTTGCATAATCTTGATATTGATTTTGTAGATTGGTCTCTCCCAAAAGCATAGCATCGTGATTCATTAGATTGGTCTCATGTATGAATGATGACTGTTGTTATTTATTGACAAAGAAAACAGCAACAGAGAATCCAATTTCTACACAGTTCGAGTACAGAGCAGAGACACACAGACATCATGAATCTTCTTCTTTTTATGTGTGGCATGCCCTGTTCAGGACGTAGCTGATCATGTGATGCCATTCACTTCTGTCCTCTGTTCTTCTGACAAAAGTATCGTTGTTGCTGGAATCGCTGCTTGTCACCGCATGTAGAGTAATGAATCATGCTGATTTAAATCAGTGCTGCTGGGTTTTTTTTCCTTAAAATATAATTTATGTATATGTGTGGAGATGGAGAGGGTGGAAATTGAAAGAGAAAATTACATTGTTTCTTGAGTTGTCTTTCCTTTCAACAAACTCCACATATTTACAGATCCAACTGAGTGAATGCAGGGGTGAATACAGTGAATTTTGTTTATTTTTTAAATGAAAATTTTCTTCTACTTATTTTACTTCCAAGAAAATGTTATCTAAACAATTTTTTTTTACAGTGAAGGTTGTTTTTTTTTCCATGAAAATGTTATCTAAACAATTGTTTATTACAGTGAAGGTTTTGATGGAAGTTATTTCACCCTATCTTTACAATTATTTTGTCTTTCAACAAAGAGTTGTGCACTGCTGATGTCTTAAAGCTTCGTGCCTTGAATATGTCTTCCACACAATTTATCATTAACTCTTTGATTCCCTTGACTTATCGGCCAACCTCCTGTTCCTGCACAGGCACACACATGGGATGTTCCACACAGCATCCAGCCGAAAGTATGGAAACAAACAAGTCAGCCTTTAACTAACAGCATGTTTGGAACGTCTGTCAACTGGCATGTGTAATTGTCAGCTCCTCCACACAGTATCCAGCTGAAGCATGGAAACAAACAAACAACGAGATTAATGGAAATTGTCAACTGTTATGCATAATTGATTTGCTTGTCAGCTCCTATGCATAATAACTACCTGCTTTCTTTCTTTTTTTCTTATTGATATTATCATGCAGACATTTTTATCTATGAAATCGTCAAAGATTTTTATTTTTCTTCTTTGTTCTTTTATTAAGAAAAATAATGAAAAAAATGTATTTGTGTTAATTGAACAGTTTAGTCCTAGGAAAAAAAGTATCTTATTGCTTTCAGAAGCTGAGGACAGAAATCTTCAAGGACAGTCACCTGGTTGCTTACTTTCTCTGTAAATACTCAATGTAGAACATCACCATTTTTTCACCTGCTTAAAAGGCAACAGATTTTGATTTAACTTCTTGTGTGTTTAAATGTTTTGTGAATGCATAATGTGTAACTGTGAACATTTTTCATGAAAGGGTAATTTTATGACTATGCAAACAAGGCTTTTAGTGAAAACATTTTCTGTGAATTACTCTGCACACATTTTTAAGGTTTTATTGAAAGTGCAGGTATGTTTTTACTGCATTTCCTGTTTACCTACTGTGTGCTGCTATCCTTGTTTTTGATAATTTTGTGGTATTTTTGATAAAGTATGATTACATATTTGTTAATTATGATATTTCGTCTGGAACTTGTTTTATGGTTGTTCATAATATGAAATTTGTTTTATTTTGTTAATTGAAGAACATGTTTTTCCAGTGAAACCCAGCTTTTTTTTTCTACATTAGGATGGTATGACTTCTATTGTGTATGCCAATATATATGTTACTTTAGGATGATACAACTATTTTCTATTGTTATTGCCAATATGTATTTTGTCATGGCATGTTTCAAACTAAACATGGGAGAAAAGATATTTAATTAAGAGTTGATAGCTGTATTGAAATGTTTTGCTGTTAAGTGTGACTGGAATCACACAGTATTGAAACAGAAGCACATTTATACATCAAGCTTGCTTGATAATTGATATTCTTTTTATCCAGTGGTAATGAGATTGTACAAATGAATATATGACAACGAATGTGTTCAGCCATAGGTGACTCTTATTACATATTTTAACTAACTGCCATATCTGTTTTTGTTTTTTGGATTGTCCACATAAGTCTATGGAATTCCTACAATAAGTAATGGTGGCTTGTTCATTTTCCTCAATTACTTGTTCATGATTTTTCTTTTGTGTTGTTCTTCACAGGGTTCATATTTCACATGGTTTGTTTTCAGTTTTCATGGGATAAAATGTTTTTAAATCAGATGGACACAGACAGTTTATATCTATGGATTTGGGTCTTTTTCCTTAACTAAAGGATTTCTCATTCATTTTTCAGAAGTTTGATCAGGAATCCATAGTTTCAGTTTGAATTGCTTCAAAAGTGCCTGAACTTCAAAACTTTGATGTGCCTTAACTAATAATGAATTCAGCATGCTTTGAACATGTTCCTGAAGAGATGGGAAGAAAGGAGCAGTAGTTTGACCAGAGATATTGGAGGTATGATCTGATGATGAAATCCATCCCAATAATCCAAACATTAATGAAAGTTCAAGATAGCATCTGTGTGTTAAAAAACATCCATTTTACAGATCATCAAATCCATATTTGATATTATCTCCTTTTACAGTTGGGTAATTTATTAAGCATCACTCAATTTATATAATACCTATGTCAGATATACAGTTTCAAATCCATTTTAGTCAAGCTATGGAGCTTGTATCCATAAACTGTATCACATTGTAATATGTTGGAATCCATTGATTAGTTTCTTCCTTAATGAAAATGTTTCATTTTGTTTTTGTGATTTGGCTTCTCAGAAAGGGAAGGGGTCTTTTTTAAATCTTAAATTTTTCAGCCTTTTATGTTTGGGTTAATGGGGTTTGGATTTGTTCCCATCATGTCATTGGGATTTTGGGGATTGGTGCTTTCATATTTCATATCCATGTTTGTGTGTATGCGTGAGAGAGAGCGAGAGAGAGAGAGAGAGAGAGAGAGAGAGAGTGTGTGTGTGTGTGTAAGTATTTGCTTATTTTTGACATTTGTTTGCTGTGGTTTCCCTGGTTTGGGAAAGGCAGCAAATGCTTTATCTTCACTCATCTGTATACCAAATATAGTCCAGTCCGTGTTTCAGTTTGTAACTTTTAAAGACTGAAACAAGACTGTACTATTTGGACAAAACGAGAATATCATTATACATTTTTTTTATTTCGCCATTTTTTTTACTGCTTCAACTATTGTTATGCATTGTGATGAGATGTGGGCTGAACGCTGAGCAGGCTCTTTTCGTGTCTATAAAGGTTCCTGGTTTTAAGGTCTTATGTTACATTGTGTGCCAGTATTACCACTGAACATGCACACCAACCACCACCACACACAGTCTTTGTTCTGTACTGCACTTAATGGTTTATCTTTTGTTCTTCATGGTGGGGTTGACATGAACAAAACGGGGGGGGGGGGGGGAATGTTACATTTCAGAGATTCTACGCAGCAAGTCTTGTCATAGCACCAAGTCTACAGTTGAAAAATGATCACCTTAATTACACATTATATAAATGAATGTAAATAGAGTTTAAATTTCCTATTGTGAAGATTGAGGGGAGGGGGTTGATGTGATATGTTTGGAAGATGTTCATGCCACATCTTTTATATCACTTCATTACGAGTAACGATCATCATGTAACATGCTGTATTCTCCAGGTCACAGCATTTTCAGTGGAGCATCTTTCTGGAAATCTAAAAGCAGCATTGTCCACCTGTATTTGCAAGCTGTTAACATGAAAGCTGACATTTAAACTGAGTTCAAAATAACCCCCACAACCTTCTGCACCTCAAGTGGATATTTTCTGTAAGCGATCACGAAAATGGGTACAGCAGTATTATTTTACTGTTGAGTCAGTCATACAGAACTTGTATATAGAGCATTCCTAGTTGATGCCACACACACGTTGCAATCCTGTAGGACGTGAAGTGACTGAATCGCACTGGCTTTTAGTTTAACGCATCAGTGACATCAGGCCACTAAGGTGATACTGTCAAGATATATCAACTGTTCTTACAGCATTGTGCCCCTTCGTTGCTCTTAACCACAGAATCCTCTATACCCTGGTATGTGCCTTGGTATAGAGCATGTATTTCTGGTGAACTCTTTTCTCGTCTAATGAATGAGAATTGTGTGGAATATTTCTTTTACTTTTGAGAATCTACATGCAGTGAACACGAAGTATTCACGGAACATTTTTATCAAGTGTAAGTATGTCATCAGCACATGGTGTAATCAGTTGTGTCCACATTAAATTACATCCCACATATCCACATAAAGAAAAGCCTTTTAGAAGACCTTAGCTTGGATTCCCAATAAAAATTACATTGTTATACATCTGCATTTCATGCCGCAATGATAGTGCGCATCATTATTCACGCACTGTTTTACATGTTTTTACCACCCTTTTTACATACAAAACCTGATAATTTTTGTTGGCTGGCAATGACATTTTATCCTTCTCACTATTGTGATGTAAATCATTTTGAATGCAATTCATTTGTTCTGGTTTTTGTGAAATACGATGCACATGTCACATTATGAATACAACGTCTTGTTATGACTAAATACAACCGTTTGCATGTGTAGCAAGTAAAAAAAAAGAAAGAACAAAACAGTGTGTAATTCTTTGAGTGTGTTCGTGTGTGTGTGTATTCATGTGTGTGTGTGTGTGTGTGTGTGTTCGTGTGTGTGTGTGTGTATGTGTGTGTAATGTGTGGAGGGGTTGGTGAGAGTGCACAGGTGCATGACGACTCATAGTTTCAGTTTCAGTTTCTCAAGCTGACATCTCCGCACTCAGAACAAATTCCATATGCACTAACGTCATAGGTGCCATGTGTGAGGGAGTCAAAGGGTTAAAGAGTTGTTGCTAACACCCCCTTCCCACTATGAGCGAAATGACGGAGTGATCTTGTTTTTGGGCCTAAAAATTCAAAGTTCTCGATGAATCCTGTAGCATTCCCACTACCAGACCCTTTCACTCCTAGCCAGCTTTGAGTGATTGTGCACGGTCAGATCACTCCGTGGTCGAGATTTGTGTTCAAACATGTTTAAACACAAGTGGCACCTACTGCATCCATCGTGTCCAATTTGCATACCGCGGGAAAATTTTCGGTTGCGTGCGAGCCTTGCCAGCCACAGTCTGAGGCGAGGCGAGGCGAGCGTGGCCCACAGGAAATGCTTGGGTCAGCTCCCCAAATAGATCACTCACACCGATCACCCAAATGCATTCCCACTATTTTGGAGTGAAAGGGCCCTTTGTCGCTTCACTCCTGAGTGCTCCACGATCACTCAGAACTTTCACGCACAACTTTCACTCCGACAGTGGGAACGCGGGTTTTAGAACACATGTTGATCTGAATGAACAGAAAATCAGTAAAAGCAATCCTTCAAGTCACAGAAAAGACTCAGAACTCAGTTTTTGTCTGGGGACAGGTTCCATTCCTCTCTATTGCTGCTTTACCTTATACGACTCTAAACAGTGCCAGCTATCTATTCACGACTGTGTGGATTAAAGTAAGCATGCACATTTTTTTTGTTTTTTTTTTAGTCAGACTTAAATCTGTGCAAGTCAGACTGAAGACTGGAGATCAAGCTTAAACGGGCTTCTTTATGTAGTTTTGTGTGTGTGTGTGTGTGTGTGTGTGTGTGTGTGTGTGTGTGTGTGTGTGTATGTTATGTTTTTTAAACAAAACTGTGTATCATTGTTACCAATACTGTTATTATATTATTATTTTTGTTTTTGTTATTATTAGGCGGTTTTGCTTTACACATGTCTGTCTTTTTGTCTCTCAATGCTTTTGTAGAGCCATTGACCAACACTGACATATGAAAGTTAATATTTTCTGTCAGTGCTTTTGTACAGCCATTGACCAACACTGACATATGAAAGTTAGTATTTTCTGTCAATGCTTTTGTACAGCCATTGACCAACACCGACATATGAAAGTTAATATTTTCTGTCAGTGTTTTTGTACAGCCATTGACCAATACTGACATATGAAAGTTAGTATTTTCTCTCAATGCTTTTGTACAGCCATTGTACCAACACCGACATATGAAAGTTAATATTTTCTGTCAATGCTTTTGTACAGCCATTGACCAAACTGACATATGAAAGTTAATATTTTCTCTCAATGCTTTTGTACAGCCATTGACCAACACTGACATATGAAAGTTAATATTTTCTGTCAATGCTTTTGTACAGCCATTGACCAACACTGACATATGAAAGTTAGTATTTTCTCTCAATGCTTTTGTACAGCATTAACCAATACTGACATATGAAAGTTAGTATTTTCTGTCAATGCTTTTGTACAGCCTTAACCAATACTGACATATGAAAGTATTTTCTCTCAATGCTTTTGTAAAGCCACTGACCAATACTGACATATGAAAGTTAGTATTTTCTCTCAATGGTTTTGTACAACCTTTGACCAAAATTGATATATGAAAGTTTATATTTTCTCTCAATGCTTTTGTAAAGCCACTGACCAATACTGACATATGAAAGTTAGTATTTTCTCTCAAGGCTTTTGTAAAACCTTAGACCAAAATTGATATATGAAAGTTTATATTTTCTCGATGCTTTTCTAAAGCCATTGACCAATACGGACAAATGATATATTTTATCACAATTCATTTTAATAATTTCTTTCACATTGTACATGCTGTGATTCTTTTTTTTTTTTTTAAATATGTTTACGTCATGTGCATAAAGTATCCAGGACTAGCCGTAAGACAGGTCCAATGGGACCCAAAGCTACTATACTTGAGTAAGAATGTTTTCAAGTTGGGTTACATGGGGAAGGTCTCTCTCTCTCTCTCTCTTTCACACCCACACACACACACACACACACACACCACACACCACACACAACTGAAAGACCAATTTCACATTCACAACATTTTTTCTTTTTTTTTTTGTCTTCTCTGTTTAATCAACCTCTGTGGAGTTTACCAATACATATCTGCACACAATTCACTTGTACATACAATATAAAATCTCTCAATTTAACAACTTTAAAAAAATTCAGCCATATATAAACCCCCATTTTATTACATAATGTCCTTTGTAGAATGCAAGATCCCAAAACAATCTGTTTTTACACTCTTGCTTTCTTAGACCGGAAATCAGAAACCTTTTCTCCGAAGCTGATGTTTACATTCATACTATCACAATCACAGGTCTGTGTTTTCATGTACAATATGTACAATGCAATCAAATTTACAATAAAATAAAATAATATGTACAATATGTACAATGCAATCAAATTTACAATAAAATAATATAATAAGTCACAAATACTAAAAAATAAAGAGTTGAAACTTAAGCTACATATTCGTTCAGGCACACACACACACACACACACACACACACACACACACACACTTCTTTTCATTCAACATTTTAAACATTTGATAATTTGTCACCAGAATATATTTCTTCACACCCTTTTACATCATTTGTACCCTACATTTGATAATTTGTCAGCAGAATTTATTTCTTCACACCCTTTTACATCATTTGTAAACCACACACCCAGTAGTTTACTTTAAATCTCAGGGGATTCCAATATATATTCTGATATTGCACAGATCTCATTTCTGAACCCTTTACTTCCTAACCAGATTGTGAATGTTTCGTCAGCGTTTATAGAAAGTCCGAGAAGCACTTCACAATTTTTAACACAAGGAAAACAAGATCTCAAAGAATGTCTTATCTCCATTATTCATTAGCTGAACATCACATGCAAACTGAAATATTTTGTGTTCATACAAATGTAAACGGAGCATATATTCTATTGATTATATAATATACACAAACCATCTCTGAAGAAAATTACTACTGATGATTTTTTTTTTCAACGTTCAACAGTCATAACAAAACTAATCACATTCATTTTTATGTGTACAATTTAGCAATAATCGACAGAGATAAAAAAAACACAAACAACAAAAAAAAACCCTGAGGAATAATCGACAGAGATAGAAAAAAAACCATGAGGAATAATCGACAGAGATAAAAAAAACAAAAACATGAGGAATAATCGACAGAGATAGAAAAAAAACCATGAGGAATAATTGACAGGGATAAAAAAAAAAAAAACATGAATAATTGACAGAGATAAAAAAAACAAAAAAACATGAGGAATAATTGACAGAGATAAAAAAAACAAAAAAAAACATGAGGAATAATTGACAGAGATAAAAAAAACAAAAAAAACATGAGGAATAATTGACAGAGATAAAAAAAACAAAAAAACATGAGGAATAATTGACAGAGATAAAAAAAACAAAAAAAACATGAGGAATAATTGACAGAGATAAAAAACAAAAAAACATGAGGAATAATTGACAGAGATAAAAAAAACAAAAAAACATGAGGAATAATTGACAGAGATAAAAAACAAAAAAACATGAGGAATAATTGACAGAGATAAAAAAAAATCGTAACTTATATTATAAGTATTTTAAACAAATTGCAATGTGACGTTTTCAAACATTTCATGGCAACAATGGGCAGAAACAAAATGAATAATGCATACGTTACACACGAATGCTTACTACACCTCTGTAACACATTACTTACTCAATAATTATTCTTTCTTTTTTTTTTTTACTTTCCAATGATTCAATCTCAACACTTATCAACACTTATCAATGTACTTCTCTCAGTACTAATTTGACATTTATGTTTTGCAAAAAAAAAATATTCTGCAACTGAACAAGAATATGTCTCAAGAATCTATTCAAACCACTGTCTGCTCCACTAAAGCTGATAACTTACACATAAATTTACATAATCAAAAAAACAAAACAACAAAAAGAGACATAGAAACGCAATCAATTTTAGTTTGTTTTCTTATTCATCTCTGCTTCCTGCAAGATTTTCTTGGCGCAGAACTCCTTGTACTGACGGTCAGTGCCAAATAGCTTGTCCCACCAGGTGAAGGTCGACCCATAGTTGCCCACAAAGTTGTAGTGATGGAAATCGTGGAATTCTGCTCCTGGAATGTTTAAAGACATAAATTTCTTTCTTTAGTTTCTTTCTTTGATTGTGTATTAGGTTTCTGTTATTTGACGTTCCTTTTTTTTGTTTGTTTGTTTTTTTGTTTTGAGGGGGGAAGGATTTTGTGTTAAATTCATTGGTTTTTGTCACTGTCATTTCAGTTTTCAATTTCTTGAGTTTGTGTGTATGTATGTATGTGTTCAATGTATGCACGCATCAGTGTATATACACGAGTACATAATTATGTACATATACGTAATTCAGGCCAGTTTTTGTGTATGTTTTAGTGCCCTAGTTATTTTTAGATTTGCATTCAGGTTTGTTTTTTTATAATCTCCAAGGTGATAAATTGGATGGAGTGGTCAATACCAGGGGCGTATCTCTAGACTACGTGAACAAATACATCAACATGCGTACTTAAATTTCTTTTTCCCCCTTTCTTTTTTCCACTGAGGTACTGTGTATGCTTTGATATGGTTAAAGCCCTGATATGGATCTGCGCAGTCGGCTGGGCTTTAATGAAAATAATAGTAACAACTGCAAGCTAATAAACATACAAGCTACAAAGCTGATCAAAAACACAAAAAGTACCAGAATACATTGTCTGGAATGATACAAATATTCATTGTGACAACAAGCACACAAAACAATCCTGCGAAACAGTCTCAAATACAGGTGATTCCACCAAATCTCTCTAGATTCCATTAAACTATGCACTCTCACCATCATGAAGAAAATGATCCTATGAAACAGTCTCAGATCAAAGCTGAACCATAGATCCCATTAAACTGAGCACTCTCATTCTAATCAAGAAAAAAATCATGTGAAACAGTTTCAAATCAATGCTGGCTCACTAAAATCCTTCAGATCCTAATAAACTGATCATGCTCATCCTTATTCCCAACCACCATCACAATGAAAATTATCCAGAACTTTTCAAGACAGCTTACTTTTCATAGGAAAAGTTACTCCAAATTTCATAAAGTGGCTTATTTCCCTTTATATCAAAAAGCCTTAATTATCTAAAATCATTACACACAAAAGCAGATGACCAACAAAAACTAGTTGCTTGTTCCAGCATCAACCATTTGTTAAAATTTGCAGCCTAATTTCTATCTTGCATCACGAGGGACAGTTGGGTACTGTGATGTAATGTCAGTCCTGAGAAAAGCTGAGGACTTCAGCATAAGGGAACAACCATTTTCTTTTAATGCATCACAATGCACACACAACACTACAGCTGAGTCCTCACCTGCGTAGAAGGGGAAGAGATGGAAAGCATTGAGCCAGGGCACATAATACCGCTGTGTACGTCAATGGTCTCAAAGAGGCGGACAGTCACCCAGACCCACAGGAACACCATGTGGTTGCACAGCAACACAATACCAATGAAAAAGCCAGTGCCAAGGACTGGAATGACACAAATCAATCACATCAAACATTTGATCAAACAATCATGAGTTTGTAAATGTAAATGCGCAATAAGATGAAAACCTGCATACGACAGAAAACTCGATAGTTTGTTAGTCCTGTCTGACAATTATCAAAATAAGATGAAAACCTACATAAGACAAGAAATTCGATACTTTGTTAGAACTGTTTGACAATTATCCTTGTGTGATTTGAAAAACACTGTAATTGGAAAATGGTTAAACTTGACATTCACTGTTACACACACTCTTTCAAAATGAAACCACAAAAAAACGCAGGTCATAAACAAATCGACCAAACAAAAACATAACAAATACTTATGATAAATCTACTTAATTTAATCATTTTCTGAATGCTTTTTTTGTCTTTCCATTTGTTTGTTTGTTTCTTTCTTTCCTCCACCTAAAAAAAAGTCAACAGATTCTACAACAATAACATTTTTTCTACTGTAAATGTAAGAGCCTGAAACCAATTTTCTCATAATTGCATTTTCATGATTAAGAACCAAATGCTATGACAATATCATATTTCAATGTATGACAACATTCTGCAAAAATTCTCTTGAGAAAAAAAACTGGGGAAAAAACAAAAACAAAACTATGTCTTGGGCTAATGGGTTGATACCAGTAATGCTGATATTTATAAACAATACTGACATTTCACTTACTCATAGTTTCAGCAGGATGGGCGTACTCTGCTGTCATGCCGAACGGAGTCTGCAAAATGGTGTTTTTCTTTATTTTCACAAGTTTTTAAAAAATCTTTTTTACAATTTTATTTTGTTTTGTTTGTATGTTTGTTTGTAGTGCCTTTTTTTTTTTTAATTTACCCCATGGGTGTAGGTGGGTGGGTGAAGGATGGACTGGAGGAGTTGGAAAGATGGAGACAATAAATACTTTAGAGGGGTCGATGGTAGCTATGTGTCTTATTGTTTAGGGATTGATTTTTGCGATGTTATTGTACAGGTGATGGTGGGGTCGGTTTATAAGGGAATTTGTTGTGTTTACATCCAGTCACAGTTGTTTTTTGTTTGCGCTGTTTTTGTTTTTAAACAATACATACAGAGATATATGTTCTAACTAAAACGTAGCCTAGATTGTTCCAGTGATAGTCTGATACAAATATAAGATATAAAACTTGTATGCTAGATAGGACCCTATGATCTTGCCAACATGTAGGGTTTTTGCGCACACCTAACCCGTTTCCTACCTGCTACGAGACAGACTCGTACCTATTTCCGGTGTTCTGTGCGCCTACATACAACAGCATCCCGTACCTTTTTCGTCATCGGATTTTGACGCTCTACGATGGGAGGGAACACTGATAATGGTTCCTGGCCATTGTAGACACACTAAAGACACAGTTATATCCCTCTGACCAGTCAAGCCACCACAGAGTACTCCGTGAAGCGATGAACAAGTTGTGATTTCAATAATGAGATTCAAGATGGCAGACCAGCAGCAGCGATCGATCAGGCGTCCCGTTTTCAGAAAAACCTTTACTGGCTGTTATGTGAATTCCAGATGTTTGTCCTGTTCTTCAGCAAACAACTGCACCAATTTCCAGTGTTTTCTGTGGTTTTATGTGCTGTAAAGACTGTGTTCATGTTCCGAATTTGTCATTTTTTATACAAAATGTACATTATATCCACCTCTCCCAAAATGATTACCAACAAAATCAAGTTCTACTTACACCACATCATAGCCAGGGGTAAAACCAAAAAACATGCAAAAAATCTTAGAGATAAGTTTAGTGAACCAACCATAAAATGCAGACATTTGCTCTGGCACACAGCAATCAAAAAAGGCTATATACCCTGGCAGTGAAGGGGTTAACTTCTCCATCACATGACATTAGTGGCGTGAGTGCATATGGAATTTACTCTGAACTCCACGTTCAGATTTTATCTTCAAAAACTGAAACAACAAACAATATGAAAAAAATGTCAGTATCAAAGACAACGCCATCCATTCGCATGTACACAAAATGAACAGTCGTGTACACTGACAATGAAATCACTGTGATTTCTGATTAACTGAAATTAGATCTATTGAAACTGATTTTGTAAACATGATGAACCATTAGCAACAATAGTATTTAGAGGTTAGTAAATTGTGAAAACTGTATCCTTGTGTCAGTTTCTTTATTTAAAGAAAAATCAAACTCATTGTCAGGGCTGAGCTTTAATGCTTGCCAACTCCCAATGGCCCCTAAAAATGGAGTCTGGCAAACTCGATTTACGGTACCATTCGCCCGGTTGGCGACCTGAAAATTACCGCCAGTGGTAGAGATTCCGTACCTGTACACAGACTCTTTACACGCGCTGTAAAACAAAACACACGCCTCCCGCCTGATCCGACACATGTACAACGCTTCAGCTTCCCGTGCCATCTTTCGTCACTGCTAGAGTCAGCACCGGGCTTTCCCGATGACTCATGAGTCACGCGAGACTTGCCGTAGATAGATCTATTTTCGCTGTTCTTTCGGCAATCATGCACCGTTTTTTAATCGGTGTCTTGAGCCTCCAGCAAAGAAAAAAAAATCAGAAGAAGAAATAAAGAGGCAGAAGAAGGAATATGAAGAAGAGAAGAGAGATGGAAAGTGGGTGCCTGGATGGAAGAGGACAGACACAGGGGAGGAGAGAGCATGGCTTGTGTACGATGCCGATAAGAAGGAGATGCACTGTGCACCCTGCAGAAAATGGATGACAACCTACAAACAGCAGCAGCAGTTCTTTGTAATCGGCACAAATTTGTTTAAACATTGATTCGATCAAAAAACATGAGCAGTCAGTTGGACACAGAGATTGTTGCCAGAAGGAGAGTGCTCAGAGCTTACATACGATGCACGTCAATAGTTATACAATTTAAAATAGGACCGCATTTTCAATCAAAGGGTCTGGCAACCTGAAAAATTTTCTGGCAACCTCAACTTCCCAGGTTAGGAGCCCGGCTGGCTCCTTAGCCTGGCTTGCTAAATCTCAGCCCTGATTGTGTAGGAAAACTGTTGCATCTCCAACCTTATCCCTACATAGTCAAATGGCAGTGTGACATAACAAGTAGCCTTTTTTTTTTCACTGAGAGACAGGTTCAGCCAGGTAGCCATTAACTCTTAGAGCCCGAACGTACCGATATCGGTACCCTGCTCGCACAACGTTTCAGCCCGAACGTACCGAGTTCGGTACTTTTGCTTTCTGCATTTTTCATTCGCCGGAGCTGGACTGTGTACGAAACTAAGCACTACAGGCCTCTAGTTCATTCATTTATGAATGCATCTGCACCATTCCCGCGAGCAACAAGGCTTCATTGTCTGTGCTGTATGCAAATGTGTAAGGGTAGTAGCTCCGTGTCAGCCTGCTGCGTGTTATCAAAATGGCGGCGCCTTCGACGTCAACAAAGCGAAGCAGACAAACTCGTGGCTACACGGCACCAGAAGTGCTTGAACGAATCGAACAGCTTCAGACTGAAGGCTCAGACGTTGAAGAAGAAGATGACTCGATGTGTAGTGAGTTTGTTGTGATAGACTCGGATGTCGGCCCTCAACTCAGTGACACTTCCAGTGACCAAGACTCGGTCTTTCGACTCAGTCCCGAGTATGACACAGAGTCGGACAAAGCGATGCCTGCTGACGACGACAGTGCTGAGGAGATGGAAGTGGGTGGTGAAGAGAACACTGAAGCGTTTCTGGACATTGTTCTAAAACCATGGAACGAGAACTTCACATTCTTCCCTGTGATCAGCAATTTCACTGAGGACAAAGAGAGTGGTCTGCATGTCGAGCATGTGCAGAACCACGCCCCCCACCCCCACCCCCCTTGTTGGATTCAGGAACAGGAAGAGTAAATCTGTGTTACAAAACACGTGCAGAGAATACTGCATGGACCAGAATATATATGACTGTCTGATAACTTGATTTAAGCTCAAACTACCCCCCAAAACGTTTGTTTTCTTATTTTCAATTCAGAATGAATCACTGAAACATGATTTCAAGCTTGCTTATTTGCTCTTGTACACTTTTATTGTGTACATGATTGCAAACTTTCTAGTCTCAATATTTCTTGTGATTATGTATGATGTTTTTTTCTTTACCTAATGAAATGACCATTGTAATTTGTTGTCAGTGTGTGTTTGTTTGTAAAGTATAACATATACTACACATTGCCTCTTGACAAAGAAAGAGTTACTGCTAGGTTCTTATACTTGGTACACATAATGCCCAGTTATATATCAACTGTGTAGAAGTGTTTTTGATTTCAAAAAGCTAACTTTTTTTTATTATTATTATTCTTTGGATATATTGGTACCCCCTGCGCAAACTTTTGAAACAAAATAATTTGCTTCAAAATTAAAAAAAATAGTAGAAGGCATATGAACACTTTCATACTTGCTCAAAAGTTTATAACCATGTTAGTATCACCAGAAACTTTCAAGTCTGTCTTTCCTATGATTTTTTTTTATGATGTAGTCTGAATTGCTGTTGTTGTCTTTGGGCATGTGTGTACGTTACAACACTGACCTAATAAACATTGCTTGTTTTCATTGAAAGACTTACAGCTGGTTTCTGAAACTTGGTACACATTATGCCCAATCATATTGCAATTGTCTAGAAGTGTTTTGATATCATAGAGCTAAAATTGTGGTTTTTTTTATTCTTTGATATATTGGTACCCCCCAGCACAAACTTTTGACAAAATAATTTACAGTAAAATTTCTAAAAACTGTATCAAACATGTCAACTGTTTCATTCTTGCACAAAATTCAGTTTGTAACCATGTAAGTATCACTAGAAACTTTCAAGTCTGTCTGTCTTTCCTATGATTTTTTATGATTTTTGTTTTTTCATGAAGTGTGAATGGCCATAGCTGTGTCTGTGCGTGTGTGTATATAACACTGACATAAGGAACATTGCTTGTTTACATAGAAATACTTGCAGCTGGATTCTGAAACTTTGTTCACATAATACTGAATCATATTACAACTGTCTTGAAGTGTTTTTGATATCAAAAAGCTAAATGTAGGGTTTTTTTTATTCTTTGCATGTATTGGTACCCCCCTGCGCAAACTTTAAAAACAAAATAATTTACTTCAAAATTAAAAACAAATAGTACCAAACAAGTGAACAATTTCATTCTTGCTCAGAATTCAGTTTATAACCATGTTAGTATCATCAGGAACTTTCAAGTCTGTCTGTTTTTCCTATGATTTTTTATGATTTTTTCTGTTTATGTGTCTGAATTGCCATTGTCGTCTGTGGGTGTGTGTATACATTATAATATTGATATAATGAACATTGCTTGTTTACATAGAAAGACTTACAGCTGGTTTCTGAAACTTGGTGCCCATAATATCCAATCATATTACAACTGTCTAGATGTGTTTTTTATTTCAATAATCTTAAATTGTGGGTTTTATATTCTTTTCATATATGGTATCCCCCACCCCCCTGAGGCGCAATTAAAAAAAAATCAATAAATAAAAAAAAAATGGCAGGAGACAACTCAACACCTTCATACTTGCACAAACATTGGTTTGTAATTATGTTAGTATCTCCAGAAACTTTCAACTTTATATATCTTTCCTATGATTTTTTATTATTTTTTTTGTTTATGCAATGTGAATGGCTATTATTGTGTCTGTGCGTGTGTGCACATTATGATATTGACATAATAGACATTGCTTGATCACAAAGAAAGAGTTGGTGTTTGTTTCTGATACTTAGTACACATAATACCTGATCATATTGCAACTGCCTAAAAGTGTTTTTGATATCAGAAAGCTGAATTTGTGAGTTTTTTATTCTTTGCATATTGGTACCCCCCTCCCGCGGAAACTTTTAAAACAAAATAATTCATCTCAAAATTTAAAAAAATAGTACCAAACAAGTCAACTCTTTCATACTTACACAAAAGCTGGTTTGTAACCATGTTAGTATCATCAGAAACTTTCAAATCTGTCTATCTTTCCTCTGATTTTTTATGATTTTTTTTGTATATTTAGTATGAATGGCCATTGTTGTCTGTGTGTGTGTGTACAATTTAAAATTTGCATACTTCAAATTGTTTGCTGACAAAGAAAGACTTGCAGCTAGTTCATGATACTTGGTAAACATAATGCCCAGTCATATTGCAACTGTCTAGAAGTGTTTTTGATATCAAAAGTCTAAATTTGTGGGTTTTTTATTCTTAGCATGTATTGGTACCCCCCGTGCAAACTTTTGAAAAAGTGTCATTTTTTTCAAAATTCAATTAAAATAAAAATCAACAAAAGATCACCTTTATACTTGCACAAAAGTTAGTTTGTTCTTATGTTAGCAATACCAGAAAGTTTCAAGTCTTTAACTCCAAAACTTTTTTTTTTACAATTTTATTAGTAACCCTTCCAAACAGCCAGGGCAGAAAGGTTGTTGACTGACACAATCGCCCAGGGCAGAATGAGTTAAGTCTATATATAAAACAGATTTCTAAGAAATGATTTTGTTTCCACAAAACATGTTTCTGGTTATTGTGGTATGCTTAACAAACAGGCACAGAAAAAGTAAACCAGGGCATTTTTTCACCTGAAAGTGGTGGTGGACTTTGTGGATGCGTTTGTAGATGCGTCGATCATGTAGGGCAAAGTGAAGGAAGTAGTGCCAGGTGTCTTCAATCACAGCACAGATGAATGATCGCAGTGCCAGATCCCACCTGTAATCAAACAGTTAACAGTGGAGGTATTTTCTTTACCTTATTTCTAATTCATTTTTGACAAGACACAAAGACAAGTACAAGTACAGAAATGGCAAAATATGAATACAATAATGATGAGAAGACTGAAAAAAAGTAATGTACATGTATCATATTTACAGATATATAATAAGTCCCATATATTTGCATGAACAAATAAACAATAACATACGCTGGTGGTTTGTTGATTTTTTGGTCATGTACAGTGTAAATGATATCACACATACTGCATATAAACAGATAACATTATCAAGTTTCTGTTGTAATCCATGATAAATATGGCAGTTACTCTTCACTTTAAAAAGGATACAAGTTCCACATTAATTTTGCCATGCATTATTCTACTTAGTATTTAACAGTAAGATATCTTTTGATTATAAAAGTGTTTATGCTTAGCGCCATGGCAGTCTGTTTAGAATATGCACCAAATAATGTGCATTTTTCCAAGAAGGATTATTAACTCAAATACCAAATCTGCAAATATCATTTTCATTAACACCAAACGGTACCACGTTTTCAGTTAATCTGATACCTGCACATCTGCTAATTTCTTATTTCAATAATTCTTCGATCCTTTGCCAAAACTGGTTACCAGTTAGCAGTTTGTATAATCATGTTATCTCAATAGAAAACTTGTATGGCTAATGACATAATCAATAAAATATCAGTTTCTTGTTCTATCAGTCACGCCTGGTATATTGCATTTATATTTTCATAATTTCAATGAACATTTAAATAATAACTGGAATTTTCTACAGAGCTTAGTAACATAGTATTCACTACAACAGTTTCTGTTCTTCTTTTTCTTTTTTGTTATTTTCTCAGAGTTCCTTAACCCTACCAGACCGAGTTCCCGCTATTGCGGGAATGACGAAAATGACTATATACCAAGTTCCCGCTATAGCGGGAATAGCACACTCACATGATCGTCACTTTATCAAGAGCTAAAAATAGCCACCCAACTGTTGCTAAGCATCGCGTGAGCGTGTGTTCAGCCTATTGCAAATGTCTGCCTTTGTGTTGATGGTATTTTGAGGTGATTTGGGTGCAAAATTGACCATGAAGCGAGCTAGTGATGAACCAAGCACTTCAACAGGTAAACGGGCGAGGCCAACTCGCTTCACAGTTCAACAAGTGGTGGACATTTTGCAGATTGGAGAATTTGATCAGGAATACGTTTCCGATTCAAGTGACGATGATTACGTTGATGAAGCATTGAGTGAAAGTGATGATTCTGACAATGAAACTCATTGAAAGAAGTAGGTCGAGACAGAGTGTTGGAAGAAGGGGGCGTGCCCGTACCCCCCAACCAAGTGATAGGGGAGATGCTTGTGTGATTGATGAGGGTTGGACTGGCGTTAGATGAAACGTAGGCCTATTTTCTACAATCTCTCCACGTTTCATATAATTCTAACCATTGGTGTGCATGATATGAACAGTTTTCTAATGTATATACATTTTTTTCAAAATTTTGCTCAGGAGGCCAGGCAGGGGGCACAATTACGCTCAGGGGCTAAGGTCTGGTAGGGTTAAGTATCACACGGTTTCCTCATTCACAACCATAAAGCATGAACACAACTGGTGCTCACTGACACAGAATACCCTACATCTTATGCTGGAATGATATGATCAAGATAAGTGCATTCAGCACGTAAAACATCAAACTGGATTTCATCCAAAAAACACACACTCAAACAGTATAACACTCAAGGTCTACTAAATGTAGGGAAATTATTTTTTTGTTTATTTTGTCCCATCTTCTGTACTGCTCCTCGTTACTATCCCATCCCATTCATTTCATTTCTCCAACACAAACTCCAAATCCAGCAAAGCTGAGATCACAAGACTGCAGACCATAAAGAGATGCAGAACGTGGGGTGATTTTTTTACAATGCTTTGATGATGAGGCTGATAGTGATGGTGCAATGGGAGTTCATTTTGGACCGGGACTGCATGACAAGACTGTTCTCTAAACTAAATTTCATAATATATCCGGCGTCAATCCGGGCTAAGAGACTGGGCACCTGCGGTGTTGGTCAGGAAATGTGACCAACACCCCCAATGACCTATACGTAATGTGGATGAGACTTAACAATGTGGATCCAGTCTTCCCACACAACTCATAGCACACTTAACACTATAGGTATGGGACAATCGGGACTGAACTAATGGCCATAATTTATGTTTATACTGATGAGGATTTGACCCCACGACACCTTAGTAATTCACAGCACTAGCCAGTTTGTCATATTGATTGGTGGGAAAAAAATCTTTGTCCAGTATAAATATTAAGCTGGTTAAATAAATGCCCAGACTGGATGCATTTTCTTTCCCTAATACTCTGGGTGGACATTCTACCAAGGGCACCTCCATATTCTTTTATTAAAGAACAACCAATCATGTAGACATGCAGACTTACCATGGTGGCATTTCATCCCAGGAGTAAGGAATATTGAAATACTCTGTGAAAGCGTAGGTACCCAGAATCAAAGGACCCTGGAATACACAAGTCTGCGTATGAAGTCTCTCGTGTGTGTGTGTGTGTGTGTGTGTGTGTGTGTGTGTGTGTGTGTGTGTGTGTGTGTGTGCGTGCGTGCGTGCGTGCGTGCGTGCGTGCGTGCGTGCGTGCGTGCGTGCGTGCGTGCACGTGCGCATGCGTGTGTGTGTGTGTGTGCGTGTGCGTGCATGTGTGTGTGTGTGTGTGCAAGTATGCAAGCACAGTTTGAATGAAATGCAAGCACAGTGTTGTTTGATATTTGTTTAGATGAACAATGAATAACATATACCTAGAAATGCACATATGTGAAATTAAAGATGACCATGCACTAAAAAAAAAACAAAAAAAGTGAGGCATAACACACACACACGTACACAGAATAAAACAGATTTATTCTTCTCTCATTCTTTCCCCTGCAAACACCATTCACTCCTCTGGAATTTCAATCAGAAGAAACACAAGACAGTTTACATGACTGTGTACTTGTACTTGACTACACACACACACACACACACACACACACACACACACACACACACACACACACACACACACACACACACACACACACACACACACACACACACACACAGAAAATAAGAAAATCTGGAAACAGTTCTTTTTACAGTAGTTCAATCACTGAAAATATCAATTAAACAACACAACCTCTTAATTCAATGTGTGTAAAATTTGTGTTAATTCACACATGCTACATTCAGTAACAAGTAAACGCTTAGCAAAAGCTTACAGATAAAAAATTGTTATCAAATGCACAATTAACCAGAAAATTAAGATGAGAAAAAAATCCTTACACTAAAGTTTCAATTCTTAAAAAAGTAAACAATAAGAAAGTGTATCTTAGCAACTGTTGGGGAGCTAGGTGGTTGAGAACTCTTCTTCTCTGACAAAAAAAGTTACAAGAGCAGTCTGTATCTCCTCTCCCTCGCTCTTTTACCTATCCTGTCTCTAAAAGTTTGGAGTTTGTTCAAAAGTGATTCATCGCACTCACATAAACCCATAAGCACTGCACACAAATCCGACATCAATTATCTGACAGACTCCACAAGCCTAAGCATAACCCTATGTGCTGGCAAGACCTTCAAATGGAGAGGGAGGAGAAAGGACCTATGAAACACTAGGCTGCATTATCTGAATGATGGAAACTTTAAGAAGTGCAGCAAACAAGCCAGCTTTTCAATGTTGCTGGCTGGGATTGAACTGGAAATACTGATCACAGATTGAGTCCACAGCTCTATCAAAACCAACATTACTTGAGTCCACAGCTCTATCAAAACCAACATTACTTGAGTCCACAGCTCTATCAAAACCAACATTACTTGAGTCCACAGCTCTATCAAAACCAACATTACTTGAGTCCACAGCTCTATCAAAACCAACATTACTTGAGTCCACAGCTCTATCAAACCAACATTACTTGAGTCCACAGCTCTATCAAAACCAACATCACATGAGTCCACAGCTCTATCAAAACCAACATTACTTGAGTCCACAGCTCTATCAAAACCAACATTACTTGAGTCCACAGCTCTATCAAAACCAACATTACTTGAGTCCACAGCTCTATCAAAACCAACATTACTTGAGTCCACAGCTCTATCAAAACCAACATTAAGATGTGTAACAAACAAGCCAGCTTTTCAATGTTGCTGGCTGGGATTGAAATGGAGATACTGATCACAGCTCAAGTCCACAGCTCTACCAAAACAACCAACCTCTGACTCTGATTTTCGAAAAGGGCAGATACCCATTTACAGCTGGACGGACTGGGACGTTGTTGACGTATACCATATAGCAGACACAGTGGCATTAATGTTTCTTTTAACATTGCAGAAATACTGATTGCAAAGTCAGATGATTTAACCCTTTGACTCCCGCACACTATCCACCAACTGCAAAAACTTAACCCTAGGGTTAGGGAGTCAAAGGGTTAAGTTTTAGCTTCACTAGCATGGTTGACAATGCGGGATGCCGGTAAACAGGGTGTGGGAGTCAAAGGGTTAAGTCCCTGACAGCTCTTTCTTGAGTGGAGCAAGCTCAGGTATTTCCGTCATTATCGGTGCTGTTCAACAAATTTAGAGAAGTGAACTGAGCTGTACAGTTTTGCAACAATGATAGATTTGAAAAAAAATGTTTACACTTGAGGAATATTTTAAAGTCCTTCATGATGCCGACAATGGTATTGAAGATTCTGGCCCTGACAAAGTTATCCTTCATGAATTCAGTGTCAAATGACCAAGATTTTGACCTAAAAAAAAGTACAGCTGAATGGATATTTTGAAGAATATTGTCAGTCTCTGCCATCTGCCTGTGTAAAACTCCAGTTCAAATTTCATGAATCATAATACTACAAAAAGAATTTTGATCACTTCTGTTTCATTTGAGGGATACTTTCATAGTGTTATCAGCAACAGTTTTCAAGATGTGAGAGTAAAAAAATCATCGGTGTAATTTTTCAGTTTTCTTGGAAATTTTCTGAATATACACTATAGTCAAAAACATAAGCAGTGAAGGGGTTAAACATCTGCATTTGTGGCAGACTTAACGTCTCACCTGAATACAAAAGTGGTTGAACATCAGCAGCCTGAAACATTTCCACTGCTTGTCAGCCCCCTCTGGTTTATCCTGGAACATTACATAATAAACATTAATAGTAATAATAATAATAATAAATAATAATCATCATCATCATCATAAGCATAATAATCATTATGATGATGACATTTATACTAAATTATAGGGAGCCAAATCTTGAGTCAAGAATCAAATCAAGGCACACACTCTCATCACCAATCAAAACAATCACCAACAATGACACTGAAATTACAGTTTTATCCGATGGCCCCTAAACACACAGCATTATGATACATAATTTTTTCCAGCAGAATAGATGCACATTATGATTATCACCAAAACCTACATACTACATAATACAAAATATCACACTGACTTTGCACCCCACTCACTTTCTACCACATTCACTTACATGACACAAGCCCACTCCCCTACTGTGACGATAACTTATCTGAATCTCGCCATTCCTAGCATATCAATATTTATGAGATGACGTCTGAGTGTAAAGGTCGGACATGCGCAGTAAATCAAGAGACACACTTCCTACCAACAGCAATCATTCGTGCGATCATCTCAACTGAGTTCTTCAACAATAGTTATCATATGAACTCCCCGAGTTGAGATACGATACATGGTGGCAGCGTGTAGCCTGTAGAAGACAAGAAAAATGGCGTTCAAACCTCCTGAAGAGTTTGACTTCAGGAAGCCTAGCGGATGGCCTACTTGGAAACAACGGTTCTGTAGATTCTGCGAGGCATCAAAACTGTTCAAGGAAGATACGAGAGTTCAAGTGAGTAGTGTGATTTATGCTATGGACCAAGAGGCAGAGACTGAGAGAGGTTATACTCAACGTTCCTGATGCTGACAACAATTCACTGGAGCGGATATTTGAGAAATTCAATGATCATTCCATACCAAAAGTAAATGTGGTACATGAAAGAGCATTGTTATATTCACGAAACCAGCTTGCAGGTGAGAATATTGAATCTTATGTGAGAAAGCTGTATGAACTGTCAGAGAATGCAAATTTTCAGAACAAAGACGAAGCTATCAGAGACAGACTTGTCCGTGGTGTCCGTAATACAGAACTGTCAGAAAAGCTGCAATTGCAACCAGATCTGACATTAAAAGATGCTATACAGCAAGCCTGTCAGTCTGAACTAATAAAGCTTCAAATGAGTGAACAAAGACACACCACCATGTGTACCAGTGCTACTGTTGATGCTGTTGCACATAACTCAAAGGGTTCTACTCAGCGGAGAGGGGCTACAGCCAAAGTCACAGAGTCACGTATGGAAGCAAATCTCCCAAATGTCAATTTGAGCAAAACATGCACCAACTGTGGATTTCAACACGCAAAAGACATGTGCCCAGCAAAAGGAAAGCAGTGTAGAGGATGCGGAAAATACAATCACTTTCAAAAAGTTTGCCGCTCATCCAGAACCAGTCAAGTACGGGAGGTCAGCAAGACAGTTCCCAAAAGTCAAACCAAGACTCCCACACATTTTCTTCCCACACATTTTCTTGGAAGCATCGACCAACAGCAAATCGAAGAACCACCTTAGCGTACAAATCTAATAATTAACAGACGTTCCATCAATTTCAAAATAGATACAGGCGCTGATGTGTCCATCATATCAAAGAAAGTATATGACAGTCTATGTTCCAAGCCAAAACTGCAAAAATCGAATGCTGTTCTGCAAAGTCCTGGGTGTGATGTACAACACAGAGGAACATTCACAGCACGTGTGAATAAAAATGACCTAAAAACTGTTTTCTTTAGAGTCTATGTCCTAGACAACTGTGATAATCTCCTTAGCCGAGATGCAGCATAGCGTTTAGGTTTCATCGAGAGGCTTGATGATTTACAAGATCTTGCCTTTGGAGAAATTGGTGAACCAGTCCAGTGTGATCCTATCAAGATCACATTAAAGGAAAACTGTACACCCTACTACAACCTCACTACAGCTGGAAGAATACCACTCCCTCTGATGCCAAAAGTTGAAGAAGAACTGAAACGAATGGAGAAAAATGGTGTGATCAAACGCCTCACTGAACCTACTGACTGGTGCGCTCCATTGGTGCCAGTATTGAAGAAAGGAGATGGAGTGCGTAAATGTGTAGATCTGAAGAAACTAAACAAAGTAGTGAAGCGTGAAAGCTACAAACTACCAACGTTTGAAGACATTACACATAAACTGAAAGGATCAACAGTGTTCACCAAACTTGATGCCACATCTGGTTTCTGGCCACTTCCCCTTGACGAGAAAACTGCAAAACTGACAACGTTCATTACACCATTTGGTAGGTACTACTTTTGTCGCCTTCCATTTGGGATATCCATGGCCCCTGAAGTGTTCCAAAGAACAATGGAAGCAATAATAGGTGACACTGATGGCGTTGAATGCTTCGTGGATGATATTTTCATTCATGCAGAGAACATGGAAGAACACGACAGTTTTTCAGTGGTTTTCAGAAATTGGCCTGAAACTAAATAAAGAAAAATGCAAATTTCGCAAGAAGGAGATCAACTTAGGCCACATTTTCAACAAAGATGGAATCAAGCCAGATCTATCAAAATTGGAGGCTATCAAAAATATGAGAGACCCAACAGATCTTTCAGAACTAAGAAGGTGGTTAGGCATGATAAATTACTTAGGCAGATTTCTTCCTGATCTGTCCATCATATTGAAACCACTGAATGATCTTCTCCACAAAGACACTCCATGGTTATGGGACAGACCACAGGCTGATGCAGTCAAGAAAATAAAAGAGCTACTTTCAAAAGCACCAACACTTGCATTCTACGACATCACAAAGCCGACAGTTGTTAGCGCTGATGCCAGCAGTTATGGGCTTGGAGGAGTGTTACTTTAAAGCCAGTTGCATACTGCTCACGTACCCTTACTGATGCAGAACAAAAATATGCCCAGATTGAAAAGGAATGCTCGGCAATGGTTTGGGCTTGTGAAAAATTTGAACGCTATTTAGTAGGCCTTGAAACTTTTACGGCCATTACTGACCATCGACCACTTGTCTCTCTGGTAAATAACAAAGATTTGCAGGAAACGCCTCTCAGATGCCAGAGACTACTCATGCGATTGTTGAGGTACAACATCAATGCTGAATACACTCCAGGCAAGAACACAATAGTGGCTGATGCACTATCTAGAAGTCCTGTATCAACAGAAAACAGCCTTGTACTGCAGGAAGATGTTCAAGGTTACGTCGATGAAATTGCTTCATCTTGGCCTGCTTCCGATGCCCGAATTAGACAGATCCAGGAATCAACACAGCAAGATGCCAATCTGAAAGCAGCAATACACTATACGCAAAATGGTTGGCCAAAACACAAGAAAGAAACGACATTAGAAGCCAGAAACTTCTTCACAATTCGAAATGAACTCGGCATTCATGAAGGTCTACTTCTGAGAGGAGATCAGATTGTCATCCCTTTTTCAATGCAGAAAGAAATCTTAAACAGAATCCATGTCGAGAGTGAGCAAACCAGGCAGTATGGTGGCCAGGCATGAGCAGAGATATTGAAAATACAGTATCAAAATGTCAGCATTGTCTTGAGAAACGCCCTTCTCAACCTTGTGAGCCGCTCATGCCATCAACATTACCAACATGTCCCTTTGAGCGAGTTGGAGTGGACATTTGTGAATTGAAAGGAGATTACTACTTAGTCAGTGTAGACTATTTCTCCAGGTATATTGACATTGCTTATTTACCAAACATTACTACCTTTTCTGTCATCAACAAGTTGAAGAATATTTTTGCACACCATGGGATTCCAGAGGCTGTTGTTTCTGATAATGGAAGACAATTTTCTTCATCAGAATTCCAGAAGTTTGCAACTGAGTGGAACTTTTCCCATGTACTGAGCAGCCCGCATTATCCGCAGGCTAATGGGGCAGCAGAACGTGCAGTCAAGACAGCAAAAGAAATCCTAAGACAAGAGAATGCATTCCTGGCTTTGCTGACCTATCGCTCTACACCAATCCCAGAGCTGAGGGCAAGCCCAGCAGAACTTGCTTATCAATGACGCCTGAGGACGACACTTCCAACTGTGCCAAAAACTCTGTTTCCAAGAAAAATCAACCATGACCAAGTGCAGAAACATGATGCGGCAATGAAGCAGAAACAGAAAAGAAACTATGACAATCATCACGGTGCTCGTTCCTTACTTGAGCTTCATCAGGCGGCCCGGTACTCATCAAAAATGACAGGGAGAGAGGATGGAAACAATCAGGTGTCGTGAAAGAGAAATGCGCCCCAAGGTCCTACATCATCCAGACAACTAGAGGTGACCTAAGGCGTAATCAAAGACATCTACGTCTTCAAACCAGTGTCACAACTATGACACCAACGCCAAGACCTGATACTGATCCAAAGGTGTGGCGACCACCTGCTGTCAGTATCAGGTCAACGTCAACGTCAACATCAACGTGTCCGGCCCAGTCATGTGCTGCCGATACCAAGCTGACACAAGCTTCTCCAGTACACCAGACCACATCTTCAGATACAACAGATGATGATCAAACTTATCAAACACGTAGTGGTAGATGTGTACGAAAGCCTGCACGGTTCAGAGAAAACTAACTTTAATTCAAACTCACACATGAACACTGTATTTTGGATTTAAGTCTTAGGCCTAGATTCAAGTTTATTCAATGATTCAAGTTCGCTATCTAGTTTTAGGGTGTTAACCACGGCTGTTCCTGAGCAAGATTTTAGTTTGAGAGCAGGAGCGGCGGAGGAGAGGGGGATGGGAGGGGAGAGATAAACGATAACCAGATGTGGACTCTCAAGTGGCAGTTGGCCAGTTGAGCGCTCTGCAGAGAGCAGTGTGTGAGTGCAATGCGCTGAGCTGTCAAAAGGGAACTGCAGGTGTCAGTGATAAGAGACTCGTAGCAAGGCCAGTTAACGTTTTATAGCGTTGCAGTACATGGGTAGGTTGCAAAAACATTAAATTACAAAGTCTGAGTTTCACCAAGAGAAATATTAACAATATAACCAAACGCAGGAATGACTCATGTAGAAACTGATATCAGGCATGCAGAAAAAAATTAGATATAACAGCTGTTTTGCTTGCAAAGATCAGATGACTGACAGAAGAAAACCACATATGTAAAATAAAAAATCCAATTTAAATGACAAACTCTTCATGCACCTGCACTTTTACAACACTCATATTTTCAGGGATGTTAGCTGCATGTGTGTGGACAACACCAAACTTACCGAATAAGTATTTTAATCGTCCGCAAGGATCGTTATCTGCTTGTTTAGTAAGTACCCCATCACTTTGATATGGCACAGATTTCTCTCACAGTACTAAGGCAGCAGCCTTCTTTCACACAGTGTAGAGGCTGACCATACAGGCTTACGTAGCCTCGACATTAATTGTCTTTTAATACAGAATCAGCAGACATCCATTTGCCAGTTCTTATTTAGTTATTACCACTTCCATCACAGATACACACGCACAACTACTAAAATACGGTAAACACACACACTAATAACAACAACAACGAATAACAGGAAAAAAAAAAGTTTCAGTGTAAAAAATCTAAATAAAACGACGAAACTGAGTCACTCACACACACACACACACACACACAAACACTCACACACACACACACACGCGCACACACACACACACACACACACACACACACACACACACACACACACACACACACACACACATAAATACATACATACATACACACAAAAAAACAAAAAAGCAAACAAAAAAAACAATAAAAACAAAAGTGACAAAAGAAATTAAACAAAACAGCAACAAAAGCAAAAGAAACAACAACAGGAAAACAACAACTTAAAAAAATATTTTCACTCACGTACTGTCTCCCATTTCACATGAAATAATTCCAGTATAGAAAGGTAGATGAAATACAGCAAAACAACACACACACACACACACACACACACCCACAGTGAGAAATGATGACACTCACTTACACTCTAAGTGAAGCACAAACTCAAACTACATAACCAAATGAATAATTTATAGCTGCACTCGGTCAAATGATAAATAAACAATAAAGATTCCAAAAAATGAATTCACAAAGAGTGCACAATTTCGTTCCACACAACGCCAAAGTTGATGATAAAATGGCTTAATCACTGTACAGCGCAGTATTAACCCTCTGTTTCCCTTGCCACTAGACTAAGGAATGCAGAAACACATGGCTATGGGGTAAGGGCGGACGTCTGATATCCGACATCTGGTGCTATGCTGGCCGACCAACTAAAACTTAAGGCGAAAAAGGGAGTTACTGAAACAGCCATGTAACAGACAAACATACTGGAGATGCAACTGAAGTTTGATTTTATGTATTTTGATTAATGGTTCTAAGAAATGTATTATGCTAGGGCAGACCGGATTAATCTTTTCTAGAGAAAGGGGGATGTGACGATAACTTACTGTAATCTCGCTATTCCTAGCGCATGAATATTTATGACTATGAAATGACGTCTGAGTGTAAAGGTCGGACATGCACAGTAAATCGAGAGACGCACTTCCTACCAACAGCGAACGTTCGTGCGATCATCTCAATTGAGTTCTTCAACAATAGTTATTATATGAACTCCCCGGGAATTGAGATATGATATACCTACAAAGCAGTATAGAACAGCTAGCGAGTACAAGTAGCACAGTAATATCTGCATATTTACAGAACAGCTAACAAGTAGTAGTAGCAGAGCAATATCTGTATTTACAGAACAGCTAACAAGACTAGTAGCAGAACAATAACTGTATTATCACCTTATATCTGCAAAATCTGCTCCTTAGTAAATGTCGCCTCAATAAATTTCTCAGTAAAGCAAAAATATTTGCTGTGTTCAACACAGCACATAATAATACTGATTACTGATATAATAATGTTATGTAAGTTTATCAAATCATTGATCACCTGTACATCATACGGTAAGAGAAAAACATCCTTTAAACCCATTCATGGCTACAAGCAAGATTTACATAACATTACAAGTGACAGCAACCTTTTCAGAATTGTAGCTGACAATCAGCAACCTGTAAGAAGAGTACTAGAGCTGCCAACCAGCACACACGTACACACACAGTGTGACACACACAGTGGTGCACTTTTAAATCAATCCCATGAATTTTTTTCAGTTAGCTGTTTAGATGGCCGGTTTCCTGCCATGAACTAAAGCTGTGATGCCAGTTTTGTAATCAGCACTGGTAGGCGACAAAGGCAGTTGAGTTACCAAAAAAGTTGTAGTCAATGATCAACTATGAGCCAGAAATAAAGAGTAAAGGTTTTTCCTTAAAAAAGACAGTGCATAATTTGCAATATGGCATGTATACTTTATTAATTGACCAGTCGCCATGGTGTAGTGGTCTGCAAAACTGACAGCCAACTGGAAGGCTGTGGGTTTGAATCCCTATCAGTCCTGTCAAAATCATTGTGCATGTGGCATTTGTTTTCGCTCCAACTAGATACCACACAGCTGAGTGTGCTACAGGCTTAATGGGAATACTGGGATCACACAGCTCAGTCTCATCAACTTCCAGATGCATCATTCAGGGGTTCTGCTCAAAATTCCTGACTAACACTGCACGTGTCTGTATCGCTTGGGCTTGGTTGACACCATATGATTATTATATCATGATAGTAAGCATAGAATTAGTCCTGTCATGTAGTCTCAATCTTATTCTTAGATAGAACTCCACATCCTCATCACCATCATCATCATCACCATCTTTGTAGCTACTGAAAACTGTCCCAGTTTCTGTGGTTTTTATTAGGTGGTGTAGAAAATGGGGCAAAAAAAGTGAATTTGACCTTAGGTACAGAGCACAGAAATAACCAATAATAACGCTAGGAAATGTGCATGTGTGTGTGTGTGTGTGTGTGTGTGTGTGTGTGTGTGTTGTGTGTGTGTGTGTGTGTGTTGTGTGTGTGTGTGTGTGTGTGTGGTGGTGTGTGTGTGTGTGTGTGTGTGTGTGTGTGTGTGTGTGTGTGTGTGTGTGTGTGTGTGTGTGTGTGTGTGTGTGCGTGTGTGTGTGCGTGTGTATGTGGGTGCGTGTGTGTGTGTCTGTGTGTGTGTCTGTGTGTGTGTGAGTGTGTGTGTGTGTGTGTGTGAGTGTGCGCTCAAGTGTGTGTAAGTATGCGCATTTGTGTGTATGCATAATGTTGTGAGTGTGCGTGTTGTGAGTGTGTGTGTGTATTTGTGTGTGTGTTTGTGTGCATGTTTGTGCATTGGTGTGTGTGCATGCATGTGTATGTATGTGTGTGTGTGTGTTTGTGCGCATGCGTGCATGTATGCATGCATGCATCTGTAACTATATACATTTTGTGTATGCCTATGTGCTTACATGCTTTAGCGCATATATGTATGATTGTGCGCACATTTGTGTATTAGACAATTACACTTGGTTTTACTGTTTTCAATATGATGTCAAATCTATTCACTTATTTCACTCTTATTATTTCAGCAGTGCCTAACATTAAATTATTTCTATTCATTTCATTCCCATGATTTTCAGCAATGCCCCACATTAAATTATTTAAATTAATGCATGCAAGGAAAAGGTTCCCGTATCTATCTTTTTCAATGATGACACTGCTTTGATTGTTAATGTATCTATTTGATGAAATCTGACATTTAGAATATCTATTTGATAAAATTTGACATCAATAGGGGTTATCAGGAAGCCCTACCTTCTCCAGTCATCCCAGATATGCTAAATCAGGTTAAACGTAAAGGGTTGGTGACCTTGACCAAAAGGTGAATGAATGTTTTTGTGCTCATGGAGTTCACTGCAACCAGTGCAAGTTGTTAGACCAAAGGTCCAATTATATGATAAAATGATCATGATGTAGTATAAATGTTGTTCATTTCTATAGTGACTAGCGTGCAAGCATTTACTATGTACAATAAACAATTAAAGAAATTATATAATACAATGAATGCTTGTTTTTCTAAACTTCATTATATCTGTTGATTATGCATAAAAATTGCATTGTATACATTTCAAGATGTTTGTAAATGTTATGTATTTGAAAAAAAAAAAAAAAAAAAGTTAAACCAAAAAACAATAATTAGAGAAACCACTGAATTCAGTGGAAAATCTCACCCTACTCCAACTGATGTGGTAAGCAACCAGAGGCATAATTATTGTGATAAAATACAATGTACTTGTCCAGCACATACGTAGCAACTTGCCCAGTATGTACTGAATAACTTCAAATGAAATTATTCTCTTCACTGCAAATTTTTCTTTTTCTTTAAAATCGCAAAATCTCCATTCTTCACGGTAGACATTATTTATACTAGTTGAATATACATGCCTGTATCTAAGAATCAATTATCATTTTGCATGACGCATTTATCTATTTCGTCTCTTTTGCAGAAAGGCATACATAATTTCAAAACCGTAACCCAGTTTGGAAGTCTATTTCTAAGCTGATGAGATCTGTTTTCCATACATGCCCCTGTTATTATGCAATGTTTCACCCATAAAAAGGTTCATGTTTGGGGACACCACCTTCCCTTTCTCTAATGGGGAAAAATTGAAGCTAACAAGCATCTTATGTATGATACTAATTTACATATGGACTTAATGTATACATACTTTACAAATAAATACAGAATAGGCATAAAATAATAAAAGATTTTTTCTTCACAAAATAAAAGCACAGACATTGTTAATAAACAAAACCAATCAAAAGCATGCATACATGACTGTCATAATGCGTTTGAAGCATAAAATCTGAATTTTCAAGTCATTCTTCTTAAATCTTACAAAAAACAGACTTCTTGGACTTTGCATGGAGAAAAATGTTTCTGTTAGTGTTACTATTAGATCCATGTTAACACAAAATACCATGACAGTGCAGAAGGGACCCACAGCACCAACGCCTTGCCACTCTCCGAACAATCACCTCCCAAGCTCTGTTACTGTTAGATCCATAAACTACACTGAAGGCGAAATGAAGAAGTGACCCCTAAGAGCTGTAAAAAAAAAATAACGAAGTCTCTGAGACTTGATTTATAAGAGTGGTAATTTGCCTAGGTCAAAAACAAACAAGGCAACAAACAAGCAAAATCAAACAAACAAACAAATAAATAAAAAAAACACTATGAAACAGAATTTCAATTGTTTGCTGGGTTTTGCCACTGACCAAATGAGTTACAAGCTACTTCTGTCTAAACAGTAAAAAAAATGTCTGTAGTGTTACCCTCTGGATCTTGTATCTTCTCATGAATGGAATGAACTGGAACAGGAATGCAGGCAGACAGGCACCAAAGTAGACAAACTGAAAGTGAAACACATTTTCATTTACTTCACATTGGTTTGAGTTATTTTATACAACTAGATTATACGCACTAAAACAGAATATTGCAGCCATAAACTTACAAACTTTGTTGTTGCTAGTTAGTTTATGAGTCACTTACCTACTGAGCTTGATAACATCATCAGTAACCCACAAAGCCAATTTTTCCTTTCGGCAGTGGACTTCATTAGCTCAGTTGGTGAAACACAGTGTGTGAAAATAATGGGATGCACTACATTAAAGCTGGCATTCTTACTGCCCATCTTAACATAACTGTTGTTCTGGTGGCATCAGTACTATAAGATTAGGTAAGTTTCCATCTCCAAAATTCCTAGGACAGTTATTGCCTGACCATGTTATTTCCTGAATGAAATTATAATTAATCTGTATACTACATTAATTTATTTATGCAGTCAGTGTCATGATCAAAATGGACATCAGACAATATTACTGTTTTTGCTACTATAACAGAGGTTCCTGCTGTAGTACTACTGCAGCTGTTGCTAAAATCTCTGTTATAGTAGCAAAAACAGTAATAATAATAAAATACCTATACAAACAACATATAACACATACCTTTACCTTCTAGTTGCACAAGTTCATACATGCCAAGTGCTAACAAGAAATAGTAATTACCAAGTATAAATCTGATTAAACTAAATAATCAAAAATATGGCAGTAACATAAACATCTGGTTATAAATCATAGATTAAATATCTCGGTAATCTTGTAGAATAGAATACGAAAATAATTGGAGCTAATTTCACGCACTTATACGGGTGTTTTCGGTTCTGCTCGATGTAAAGAGACGTAAGACACCCTTACCTACTCACTTTGACCAGTCCTTCCCCACAAACATGCACAAAATATCCCTGAATGACTGGCGACCACAGCTCCAGCAGTCACCTGCTCGCCATTTTGGTTGCACAACGTCATCACTAGTGGGGAGTTGTTGTCTATAAATATGGCGTGCAGGTGACTGCTGGAGCTGTGGTCGCCAGTCATTCAGGGATATTTTGTGCATGTTCGTGGGGAAGGACTGGTCAAAGTGAGTAGGTAAGGGTGTCTTACGTCTCTTTACATCGAGCAGAACCGAAAACACCCGTATAAGTGCGTGAAATTAGCTCCAATTATTTTCGTATTCTATTCTACAAGATTACCAAATATCTCTAATATAGCAGTATTGAGGGGTGCAATAATCAAGTCAGTAACAACTGGACTTCAAATTTTAAGGTTCAGGACTCAATCCGCTTTGACACCTCTACCTAGTGGATAAAGGATGGAGATTATTCCCATCTCCCAGGTTACTACTGCACACTTGCCAATCTCCTTGGTTACCATATGTGCTCTTGCCAATCTCTCAGGCAAAACCAATATCTATGTGTCGCACTTTCCAAGTGCCTAAAACACCTTTGTGTACATGCAGAATATAAAATATGCATGCTAAATATCATGTAGGCTAAGTCACATCTGTGGCTGGCTCATGGAAACATTAAAACACCCAGCATGCACACCCACCAAAGATGTAGGCCTATATGTCATGTGGATTGCAAGTGAAAGGCAGATCAAGGAAGATATGGATTGACAGTCCACAGGAGACTGATATCATACATTTCTTCTACGTTAACCCTGTAGGCCTACTCTTCATCTCCCAGCGACACCCATGATGGCAGGCTTACACGCGGACAGATAGGCCTAAATAAAAGCAGAGAGAATGAGACGAGTGACGTGTTGTTGTTCACTGTTTGTTTGTTTGTTTGTTATTTCGTTTTGTTTTGTTTTGTTTTGCTTGTTCTTTAGGTCTACGGTGAAGCGGAAAACCCTTCGAATTACCACAGAAGCCAACAAATAGCCTAATACTTGTAAAAGATCTAATAATCATAATGCAACCTAGCAAAACTCATAATGGATTCTTTCATCGTATTTATGTTTCTTCAATAGCAACAACAGCAACAACAACAAAAGTTGCAGGTCAAAACTAATGTGAAAACAATCGGTAGAATTAATTAGTAAATAGATCATCTAGATCTAGACATGTTCTGTGCAAACCTACCTCGTGCACAAGCAGGGAGCCCCATGTTGCGATCTGAAATTTCGTGTAATTGTCAGTCATGTACACCCAGGCATCTCTGACAGGGGCTCGAATTTCTGGAACATATTCGAAAAACTGTGCTGCAATTTGCGGCGTAACTGTTGTGACGTTCTCCATAATTCTGCTCTGGTGATGCCGACCGCCGCTCGAGCCGCAGGTTTTGGTCGTGTTTTGCAACTGATCAGCCGTGCAGATGACAGGCGAGCTAAGTTTAGCAACACGAACAGTGATTGGTTTAAATAGTCGTCTGACCAAATAACACGAGCAGACGATATTTTCGTCAGGCGTTTGTAAGTAGCAGGTGAACAGGTCGCGTTGGTATCAGGTGAACAGGTCACATTAGAGCATCAGTAAATCCCCTGTTCTCTCATGTAAGAATGTATGTATCGAACCAGTTTAACGTGTACCTATAAAAGGTTCTATTGATTTTTTTTCTCGATTAAATTAATTAATGGAAAAAGTGAAAGGGAATTGGATGGAGGGGAAAAATTAGGCTCCTTACCACGCACTCACAATTTCTGTCTTAGTTACATATAGTTTCACTTTCATGATTTTGTAATACAATAATAACTTAAATTACATTAATGTAGGCCCATGGTGATGGTTCCTTTTCGCGTTTTATTCTCGTGGAAATATTCGTGGATACACATGAATTTCTCAGTGTGTATTCTACATGATTATAACTGAATGAACAGCATGTCCGTGCATGTATGCCCGTATACGTTCGCGAGTGCGTTGGGAGGCGGGGGGGGGGGGGGGGGGGGGACGCGTACATGCGTATGTGGTTTTGGCGTTTGACTCGAACTTTTTTTTTTTTTAATAGTTTTATTTGTCATGAAAACCTCAAAGGAATTACGCGTGTGTGAATGACTAATGGGTGCATGCATAAGTCTATTGCGTGTGAACGAATGATTTCGTGTATGCTGTAGATTCTGAGTAGGCGTTTGTCATACACTCGTACAAACAAAAACTGAAATCAGTATCAGTTCGTTAGTTATGCAGAAGATAACAGAACAATATTTTGTATACTCCAAGACAATACAAACACGTAATCACCAAAGAGAACTTTAGGTCATAGCAATTAAAAGCAGGAGCTTCTGTCTCGTAATTCGTTTATTGAAGATATATACAAATACAAACTGAATACATAAATCATATACACATACATACATACATGCATACAGACATACATGCAAACATACATACATACATGCATACATACATATACATACATATGTAGGCCTACCTATGTATGTTTGTATTTACGTATATATACATGTATACATACGTAGGCCTACATGAAATAGGTAAATGGGTAGACAGATAGACAAAGAGACAGACAGAAACTGAGAGGGAGAGAGATGTATAAGTACATATGTATATATTATTTTTATTACATGTATATATAAAAGTATATTGATTCACATCTTCAAGAACTGTTCGTTTTCACATGAGCAAAGAGAAGAAAACTGTTTTTCTTTTTTTTTTCTCCTTAAAATAGAATGGGCACAGACATCTATTCATGTTAAGATACTAAGTTTTGTATAGACAGAGTAGTCTACTACCTAAACAGGAAAACCTATAGCTTGGCCAATTTTCCTTTGCAATTAAAGCACGTTTATGCGTGTCTGCATGCCACTGTGTGTATCACGTGTGTGTGCGTGCGTGCGTGCGTGTATGTGTGTTTGTGTTTGTGTGTGTTCGTTCGTTCTTTGATTTAACGTCTGTTCACTATGAATGATATTAGACGGTTTGTGTGTGTGTGTGTGTGTGTGTGTGTGTGTGTGTGTGTGTGTGTGTGTGTGTGTGTGTGTGTGTGTGTGTGTGTGTGTGTGTGTGTGTGTGTGTGTGTGTGTGTGTGTGACCAGAATAGAAATCAGAGTAGTTTACGAATTCATATTTAAATTTTTTTTTTTAAAAAGATCATGTGTAAATATCCATCTCTGTTTGGGATTCCATTGCTGACAAAGATTTGGTATGTACTTTCTTAAGTTTGTTCCCCCTTTTTACAGTGTGCCCTTTGACATATCTGAGTTACGATGATTCTTCTGCAGACTTATAGTGAATTAAAGCTATTATCACAACTCATGAAGTTTTTATATCTTTTTAATATAATAATAATAATAATAATAAAGACAATTTATATAGCGCTTTCCAGAGCACAAAGCGCTTCACATAAAATCAGTATATAACTAAATACAAATAGATACACCAACATAAAATTTAAACATACCGCTGCTAACACTATATAACATAAAACATAAAATTTACGTTCAACAAGACATATTAACATAGTAAATTCAAATATTACTAAAAATAGTGACAATCATACAAAAATATTTTCTCTCTCTTTCTCTTCACACACACACACCCCACACACACACACACACACACACACACACACACACACACACAGACCCAAACACACTCCCTCTCTCAACCACTCAGTTTCTCTACTATCAAATTCTATCACGCTTACACATACTCTTACTCATACTCTCACTCTCTTGCCCCACCCCAACCATACTCTCGCTCTCTACCGTGCTCCCAATATTCCTTGCTCACTCTCTCTCTCTCCCGCACAGCCTCTCTCTCTCTCTCTTTTCCTCTCTCCTCTCTCTCCCTCTCTCTTGCTCGCATAAACATGCTTCACACACACACACACACACACACACACACACACACACACACACACACACACACACACACACACACACACACACAACACACAAACACACACACACACACATATATGTAGGAACGATGATCAGGGCTGAGAGAGAAGAGAAAGAGAAAATCAATGAAAGTATTGAGTGAAAAGATAGGTCTTCAGACTAGACTTGAAAGAAGGAAGACATTGCTTATGGCGAATATGATAGGGAAGGGAGTTCCAGGTCATGGCAGCAGAGTGGGAGAAAGCCTCTCCGGTTGAAACGGGGAACACAGAAAGTTCTTGTGTCGGTAGAGGATCGGAGAGTTCTGGATGGTACATACACTTGAAGAAGTTCAGACAGATAAGAGGGAGCGGAGCAAGTAAGAATTTTGTAACAGAGACAGCAACATTTGTATTTGATTCTTTGTTCAACTGGAAGCCAATGCAACTTTTTCAGAAGAGGAGAACATGACTGGGATCTAGGGGCTTTACAAACAAGCCTAGCTGCTGAATTCTGAACACGTTGGAGAGGTTGAATGACAACTGAAGGGCAGCCGATTAGAATAGAATTACAGTAGTCCAAGCGTGAAAGAATATAAGAGGAAATAAGAGTTTTAGTGGCTTCCTCAGTAAGAAAGGGGCGGATAGAAGCAATACGTCTTAGTTCCATATAAGAAAGCTGGCATATCTTAGTGACATGTTTTTGCATAGAAAGATCATGATCTAAAAGAACTCCTAAATCCTGGACACAGTCAGAAAATTCAATGGAACTAGAACCTATAGGGAGAGAAGAAGAAAGTGTGTTGATATCATGATGTGAGAAACGTATAGCCTCCGTCTTGTCACAGTTAAGTTTCAGTTTATTTGATGACATCCAGAGATCAATGTCAGAGGTACAGTTTTGGAGAGAAGAAATTGCATCAGGATAGTCATCAACAGAAGCTGAATGAAGGAGCTGAGTGTCATCCGCAAACATTTCATGCGAAATGGAATGGCCGCGGATGACATCAGAAAGAGGGGTAGTATACAGAATGAATAAAACAGGACCGAGCACGGAGCCCTGAGGCACACCAAAATCGAGGGAGGTTTCATTTGAACGGTGACTATCCACTAGCACAAACTGTTTCCTGTCTGAAAGATAAGAGTGAAACCAATTTAGAGCTAAGTCTCTAATACCAAATGTATGTTCCAAACGGGAGAGAAGAATTTCATGGTCTATGGTGTCGAAAGCAGCTGAAAGATCTAACAAGAGGAGGACAGACATTTTATTTTTATCTAACGAATTGAGAATATCATTAAGGATACGAAGGATGGCAGTCTCTGTGCTGTGCTCTGGACGATATGCTGACTGATGGGGAGATAGAAGGTTGTTGGCAGTCAAATGAGCTGAAAGCTGGTGGAGGACAATTTTCTCGAGAATTTTGGACAGAAAGGGGAGGTTGGAAATGGGGCGGTAATTTTTCAACACGTTGGGGTCAAGGGAAGACTTTTTCAGGAGAGGCTTAACAAGAGCAGTCTTAAAATCAGAGGGAACAGAAGCTGAAGATAGTGATTCATTAAGAATGCGAGTGATAGTGGGGAGAAGGGTGTCGAGGTGGTCATAGAGAAGAGGGGGTGGGTCGAGAATACAAGAGTCTTTGGGGGACTCAGCAATCAGCTTCCGTACAAATGATTCAGAAACAGGAGTAAACTGACAGAGTGGTGTACCTTTATAAATAACGGACTGGTCAGTTGTGTCAGAGGATGACAGAAACCCATCACGGATGGTCAGAATTTTCTGGGTAAAAAAGTCGGAAAACAATTTTGGTAACTGAGATAATTCATGTGTGGACGGCAGAGTAACATCGGAAACCTTTCCCAGCATGCCTGTGACAGTTCTAAAAAGATCTTTGCATGATACTGCTGAAACAACTTTAGAAGAATAGAATTTAGTTTTAGCATCATGGACGAGATCGACAATTTTCTGTTTTGCGGTTTCATAAATCTGCTTATGTACCGTCAGGCGAGACGATGCCCAGCGACGCTCAGCTTTACGGCGCTCACGCTTAAGTTGCAAAAGATCATGTGCCACGGAGCTGTACCACGGGGCAGAGCGACGTTGCTGCACCCTGTGCTGACGTAAGGGCGCGTGCTTATCCAAAACTGTTCGCAAACCGAGACTGAGATCAGAAAGAGAAACATCATGAGTAATGACACTTTTTAAATCTTGAGAAAATGCTGCCTGATCTATCTGGCGAATGGCACGAATATATTTGAATTGGGGTGTTGATTTTTGTTTTAGAACACTAAGATGACAGACAATACAAATATGGTCAGACATAAGATAATTACTACACTTTGCAGATTGTAAAAGATTATCATTGTCACGAAAAAATTACAAGGTCTAAAATATGACCACTGCTAGGAAAAGTAGGTTCGTTAACAGCTTGAGACAGACTAAACATTTGCAAGAGTTCCCGAAACTGTCTTGTTCTGGAGTCATGCTGATCTTGATAATGGATATTAAAGTCACCAACAATCAAAAGATTACTCTCACACGTGATGGAATAGTCAAGAAAGTCTGGGAGCTCATCGAAAAACATAGTGTGGGTCAGTTTATTTCTTTGACTGGGGGGAGGACGGTAGACACAAAGCAATCGAAGTTGCTGGCGTTGCACAGTCAAGATTAATTCAGCAACCTCAAACGAGGTGTGGGTGAAGGAGAACGAGGTGTTGACAGAGGTGTGAGATGCAAGACAATCTTTCATGATCATATAACATAAGAAGGATCTAACAAATGATTTAATTTGAATTAAATGTCTATCTTCAATCCTTTTCTCCTATGTCAGTTTTCCCTTTTCTTTTAAAAACTAATAATATAATCATAATGATTAAAGAAAGGGTCGTTTCTTGTCCTATTTCCATATTTTCAACAGAAATCTGGAGATCAAAATTTGTGTTTTCTTAGAGCTTTAGTAATTACCAATCTGCTGTTTTTATCAGTTGATGAAAGATATATATATATCGCACAATCAGTTTGATGAGTCATGTAACAAAAATCCTGTTAAGAATAATCATGATGAGGGCACGGAATAGAATCAAAAGAGAAATAGCAGAAGAACAATGTGGATTTGTGGAAGGGAATGGAACTATTAATGCCATATACATCCTAAGAACTATCATAGAGAGGTCAATTGAGATGAATAAGGATTTGTATTTATGCTTCGTTGACTATACCAAGGTTTTCGATCGGATAAGACATGAAGAATTGATCAACCAACTGGAGAGACTCAATGTTGATGGAAAAGATCTACGAATAATCATAAATATATACTGGAAACAAACAGCTGCAATGAGAATAGAAAACAATATAAGCTCTTTCCAAACATCAAAAGAGGAGTCAGACAGGGTTGTGTTTTGTCACCAGATCTGTTTTCACTTTACAGCGAAACCATCATGAGAAACCTAGAAGAAGACCCTGGATTAAAGATTGGAGGGAAAATGATAAACAACATTCGATACGCAGATGACACCGTGCTAATTGTAGAAAATGAAAGGGACAACAAACCCTGGTGAATATACTAGAAATAGAAAGCAAAGATAAGGGGTTGGAACTAAACAGCAGGAAGACTGAAGTCATGGTGATCAGTAAAAAACATGAAATCCCCTCATGCAAAATAACAGCAAACGGCACAACCTTGACACAGGTTAATAAGTTTAAATACCTGGGAACGATCATTTCATCAGACGGCAGATGCACTTCAGAAATAACCGGCAGAATCGGCCAAGCCAGAACAGCATTCAAGAAGATGACAAGCATTCTTACCAACAAATGCCTATCAATTAACATCAGGAAGAGAGTTCTTGAATGTTATATAGAACCAATACTGTTGTACGGATGTGAGGCGTGGACAGTCAACAAGCAAAGTCAGAACAAGATTGAGGCAGCTGAGATGTGGTTTCTCAGAAGAATGTTGAGAGTTCCATGGACAGCAAAGAAAACAAACGAGACAGTCTTGATGGAGGCAGACACAAGTAGATCATTCATAAGGAAGATTAGGAAAAGACAGGCAACATTTATAGGCCATTTTATGAGGAAGGGGGATTTGGAGCACCTGGTCACAACGGGAAAGCTGGAGGGAAAGAGAGCACCAGGTAGACCCAGGGAGAGAATGCTAGACGGACTTGCGGAGTGGCTGAAGACGAGGAGGGTGGAGGAGATGCTTGGGGCAACAAGAGATAGAGACAGGTGGAAGTCCATGATCGCCAACGCCATGCGGCAGGGCACCTGATGATGATAATGATGATGATATATATATATATACATAATTATATGTGTGTGTGTACGTATACATACATACAGACAGACATACAGACAGACATACATGTGTGTGTGTGTGTGTGTGTGTGTGCGTGTGAGTGTGTGTGTGTGTGTGTGTGTGTGTGTGTGTGTGTGTGTGTGTGTGTGTGTGTGTGCGTTCGTTCGTTCGTTCTTTGATTTAACGTCTTTTGACTATAAGTGATATTAGACGGTGTGTGTGTGTGTGTGTGTGTGTGTGTGTGTGTGTGTGTGTGTGTGTGTGTGTGTGTGTGTGTGTGTGTGTGTGTGTGTGTGTGTGTATCATCATCATCATCATCAGGTGCCCTTCCGCATGGCGTTGGCGATCATGGACTTCCGTTTGTCTCTATCTCTTGTTGCCCCAAGCATCTCCTCCACCCTCCTCGTCTTCAGCCACTCCGCGAGTCCGTCTAGCATTTTCTCCCTGGGTCTACCTGGTGCTCTCTTTCCCTCCAGCTTTCCCGTTGTGACCAGGTGCTCCAAATCCCCCTTCCTCATAAAATGGCCTATAAATGTTGCTTGTCTTTTCCTAATCTTCCTTATGAGTGATCTACTTGTGTCTGACTCCATCAAGACTGTCTCGTTTGTTTTCTTTGCTGTCCATGGAACTCTTAACATTCTTCTGAGAAACCACATCTCGGCTGCCTCAATCCTGCTCTGGCTTTGCTTGCTGACTATCCACAGCTCGCATCCGTACAACAGTATTGGTTCTATATAACATTCAAGGACTCTCTTTCTGATGTTAATTGATAGGCATTTGTTGGTAAGAATGCTTGTCATCTTCTTGAATGCTGTTTTGGCTTGGCCGATTCTGCCAGCTATTTCCGATGTGCATCTGCCGTCTGATGAAATGACCGTTCCCAGGTATTTGAACTTATTAACCTGTGTGGTAAACTACAAAGGTTAATATGGTAAGAACATTGATTCTTTCAAGTTTCATCACGTCTGGTCAATGGTTAAGCCATTGATGCTACGCAAGACATGTTTACAGGTACTAGTAAGAAATTTCTAAATGGTTTATCGACGGATTCTGACAATATTTAGACAATACATTCAGTTAGGCACATACTCTCAGTTACGTAAAATCCAACAAATTCTGTCCATTATTTGGACTGAATTAA
>JAPXFY010000023.1:60883422-60898422 GCA_030674185.1 Monoplex corrugatus
CATGCACACACACACACACACACACACGCATGCACACACACACACACAATACCCCCCCCCCCACACACACACACACACACACTGGTGATGGTGCCTATCAAAGGGGGCTATATAATTAATACAGACTGCCCAACAGGCCTACCGCAGAGAGACAGACATCCGTTTCACGGATTTGAGTGTAGAAGCTGTTGTTCAAACTGAAATAAGGTCCAAAAGATTTGTGCTATGTGAGACAGACTTTTCCCCCTAAAAAGAACTGACATCTATTCATCCCTGTGGAAACAAACAACTAAGCGCTATCAACAGGCCTGTCTTTAGTCTTTGTACGATTAACTTATTGTTATTGTTGTTAAGAGCCCAGCTGACTGCGTAGAGCCATATCAAGGCTATAACCGCTTCAAAACATACAAAACTTCAACAGGACCCACACACAAAAACAAAAAAATCAAATTCACATATCAATGCATTCGCGCACATAATCTGAGGACATGCTCCTGGCGTTGACCACTCCGTCCAATTTATCGCACACGGGATTTAAAAACAAATCTAAGCGTACCTAAGGACACCAGAACATATATGAAAAGGGGCATGAATTATCTAAAATTCCTTCCGCATATCTCACCTCCCCGGAGCCAAAAATGCACTTAATGCATGTACCCAATTATCAGTCCTAACAAAAAGTACGTAAGACTTTATTGAACACATACAGGTGAATGAACCAGCAAGGCAGAAAATGATAGGAAGAAATGAAAGAAAGCAGAGGAACAAGGCAGAAACAAAGAGATTGGCAGAAAACGATAGAGTTAAATTTCTAGCACAGAATTTCCAGAAGGTGGGGATATATTTATACTGAAAGAGTCCCTGGCATCTCCATGAGGAGGGGGGTGGGATGGGGGCTACAATTAACTAATGCTAGACCTGGACTTCAAACAAAACTGTTTATAGAAAGATCACAACTTGCGAGATGAGCAGCAGGCCAGACCAGAATAGACATGATTAGAAATGATGATATCTGGGAGATGGTTGGAACAATACTGTCGCACAACAGAGTACTACATGGTCTGGTCACCTCTCCAGGATGGTAGTCAACCAACCAACTCTTCACGCCTACATCGCCAAATGCTCGGACTTCAGACAAAGTAGACGGAGAGAGAGAGAGAGACAGACAGACATACACAAGGACAGGCAGACAGACAGACAAACAGATGGACAGACGGACAGACAGATGGACAGACAGACAGACAGACAGAGACACAAAGAGAGAGAGAATGACAGACAGACAGAAACACAAAGAGACAGACAGACAGAAGACAGGGAGGGAGGAGGAGGAGGCCCATTTGAAAAAAGTACTGAATGAAAAGTTTTTGTTTGCATGTGCAGGGATCAGTGAACATTCACGTTACCAGAAGACGGAAGCTGCAGGCCGTGACCTTGGTGTCCCGGATGAAGAGAAAGCGCGAAGACGCCCTCAAAGCGATTTAACAACGAATTTCTACGTGTGGGATGAAAGACGCAGAAAACACAGATGATATGGCTAAGCGTCGTCGTCGTCGTCGTCGGCCTCTTTACATCTCAGGAGATGATAGTCTGCACCAGGAGGCGTTGTGGTCATGACGTGCACTTTCTGCTGTGGCTGTGCAGGCCGATTCTTGAGTGGCAATCTCTGTCACATCTGCCACATACAAATTGAGTCGCTATTGTCTGGTTTCTGGAACGTTGCTTGCGAAGAGCACTTTTCTCATCTGCGCTTTCTGCTCTCCTCCTCTCCGCATTCACAACGCCTTGCTGAACGGCTGTCCTCCACGCTGCCCTGTCTTCGCCAGAGTCTCCCAAGAGCCTGGGTCGATCCCTGAGCTTCTAAGGTCCCTTTTGCATGCGTCTACAAAGCGTAGCTGTGGGCGCCCTGGTGTTCGCTTCCGGTTTGCCAGTTCGCCGTAGAGAACGTCTTTTGGTATGCGTCCATCCTCCATTCGACGCACATGGCCAAGCCAGCGTAATGGGCGTTGGCTTAGGAGGGCAAAGATGGTCTGTAGGCCCGCACGACGGAGGACCTCTGTGCTGGTCACCTTGTCTTGCCATCGGATGCCGAGGATGCGTTGCAAGCAGCGGAGATGGAAAATGTTGAGTCCTCTTTTCTTGGCTGGCGTATGTGGTCCAGGCTTCACTTGAGTAGAGAAGTGTGCTCAACACATATGCTCTGTACACCTGCATTTTGGTGTTCGCAGTGAGACTGCTGTTGGACCAGACCCGCTTGTTCAGTTTAGTCATGACAGATGAGACCTTTGCAATTCTGGCGCTGATTTCAGCGTCCAGAGAGAGGTTGTCACTTATGGTGGACCCCAAGTACTGAAATTTGTGGACAGTCACTTCAGTTCCATCAAGTTATAGGGTCTATGTACAGACAGCAGAAGAATCATCTGCCATCTCTACCAAAACTGCTCGATGAGGTCAACATTGCTCCCGCCTTACAGAGACCCTAATGACAGGCGACTTTTTCCTGTTGTTCGATGACAATGATTGCCAAGACAACATACTTGCCTTTTGCTGTACATGTATATAAAAGCATTCGATGGCTGTGATGTTACGAAAATTCTTACGGACGGCACGTTTTAGACATCGCTGAATCTGAATCTGTTCCGTCAGTTGCACACTATATGGAAGAGATGCGCGCTGCAGTCTATGTGATTTATGCTCTACTCCCTATCGAGTCCACGAAAGCTTATGTATGCCAGGTTCTATGTTCTTCTTTAAAAAAAAAAAAAAAAAAAAAAGGCAGCCGAATGTCTTAACATGAACTTTCAACCCAACCAGCACATCAACAACAGACTGTGGAGAACCCATTCTTCAAGCCTTCAGGAGGGGGGTGGGTGGGGGGATGCCCACAAGCTGTGTGATTCATGGATACATAACCTACTTTGCCCGGTGCATTTGACGGAAATTGGGCAATACATGAGACGTTTGGAAGCACTCTATTTTGTTCCACTTGTATCACTTGACGCTGTTTGGTCGCCTGTTGCTGCAATGGCGCCAGATGATGACCGTTTGATGCTTGCCGATTTTTTCTTCTGGCGGACATGGTTCGATAACGTTGTCCCAAATAGTCACGCTACGTTGAACCACCATAAAAACGTGCATGTTGATAGCGTCCACACGAACAATTTGTTACAAAGCTTTTATGTTGATGGCGTCCACACGAACAATTTGTTACAAAGCTTTTATGTTTGATATCGTCCACACGAACAATTTGTTACAAAGCTTTTATGTTGATGGCGTCCACACGAACAATTTGTTACAAAGCTTTTATGTTGATGGCGTCCACACGAACAATTTGTTACAAAGCTTTTATGTTGATGGCGTCCACACGAACAATTTGTTACAAAGCTTTTATGTTGATATCGTCCACACGAACAATTTGTTACAAAGCTTTTATGTTGATGGCGTCCACACGAACAATTTGTTACAAAGCTTTTATGTTGATATCGTCCACACGTACAATTTGTTACAAAGCTTTTATGTTGACATCGTCCACACGAACAATTTGTTACAAAGCTTTTATGTTGCTGGCGTCCACACGAACAATTTGTTACAAAGCTTTTTATGTTGATGGCGTCCACACGAACAATTTGTTACAAAGCTTTTATGTTGATGGCGTCCACACGAACAATTTGTTACAAAGCTTTTTATGTTGATATCGTCCACACGAACAATTTGTTACAAAGCTTTTATGTTGATATCGTCCACACGTACAATTTGTTACAAAGCTTTTATGTTGACATCGTCCACACGAACAATTTGTTACAAAGCTTTTATGTTGATGGCGTCCACACGAACAATTTGTTACAAAGCTTTTATGTTGATGGCGTCCACACGAACAATTTGTTACAAAGCTTTTATGTTGATGGCGTCCACACGAACAATTTGTTACAAAGCTTTTAATCTGCGCTGAACAAAGAAGAGTGAAGGTGCTCACCCCAGGCTCAGCATGGCGTCTGAAACATGGCAGCCAAGGACAGTGCACTGCTGAGAGGATGCTACGAGTCCGGAAGACGCTCTGGATAGTCGCCATCTAGGTACTAGGTGCGTGCTGGGCTGCTCTGAAATTTGAAATACGCAGGTGTGTGTGTGTGTGAGTGTGTGTGGGGGGTGGGTGGGGGGTGAGTGGGCGTGGTTGTGGGTGTATACGTGTATGTCCTTGTGTGTGTGTGTGTGTGTGTGTGTGTGTGTGTGTGTGTGTGTGTGTGTGTGTGTGTGTGTGTGTTTGTGCACTTGTTCGTGTGTGTGTGTGTTTGTGTACTTGTTCGTGTGTGTGTGTGTCTGTGTGCTTGTATATGTGTTTGTGTGTGTGTGTGTGTGTGTGTGTGTGCATGTTCGTGTGTGTGTGCGTGTGTGTGTGTGTGCTTGTGTGTGTGTATGTTTGTGCGTATATGCATGCATGTGTGCGCGTGTATGCTTAGTTGTTCGTGTGTGTGTGTGTGCTAGTGTGTATGTGTGTGTGCGTGTGTGTGTGTGTGCGCGCGCGCGCGCGCGCGCGTGTATATGTGTTTGTGCGTGCACGCACACGCACGCCCACAAGACAGAGCCCAGAGGCTCTGTTTCAGCAACACCATCTCAGGTGTCCGGCGTTTCACCTCCTCCGATTGTTGCGAACAACCAAGAGATCAAGACTTGTAGACCAATTCTGACACTTATGCAGTACAGTGACCAGTAACAGATCTCTTATTAATGGTGAGACAGTGCTGCGCGTTTCTGAGGCTAGCTCTGTCTTTGAAAGGCTGACCAAGAGACGTTTTATAACAACACCGTGGTACCATGCACGCCACAAAGATTGTTGTGTATGCAGCAGTAGTCCAGATTACCCATGCTATGCTGATGCAAGACCTGATCCACCCGATCTGGCACATTCAACAATTGGAAAAGTTTCATCAGAAATATCTGCCCAATATCTGCAACATGACAGGACAACATCGAGTGTCAAGTTCTGAAGAAGTGTGGCTTGCCAAGTATAGAGTGTCTTTTCACGAAATGCCATCTTTGTTGCACAGAACACGTTGTCAGTAAAGGGAGGCAATGGCATCCGAAAGATGTGCCCCATACGGACAGCTGAAGCAAGGATACCATGACCATAGAAGACAGTTAAAAAAGCAATATAAGGATACACTGAAGTATAACCTCACAACTTCGGCACCAACACCATCAACTTGGAAGACATTTCCCTCAAAAGAGAAAGCTTGCAACCACAGTGAATGCATGGCACAATCGCTTTTGACCGCGGGTTGGTTGGTTATTCTGACACAGCCGTGGACTCAGGATCTGATGTCTTGAGTTCAGTCCCAAGCCCGCAACATTAACCCTTTGACTTCCGCACCCTGTCCACCAGCATCCTGCATAGCCAACCATGCTAGCAAAGCAAAAACTCAACCCTTTGATTACCTCTCCCGATCCACCAACTTCCTGCAGAAAACATGGATAAGGCGAGGAAGTCAAAGGGTTAAGTTTTTGTAGTTGGAGGGTGGGGTGCGGGAATCGAAGGATTAAACACTGGCCTGTTTGTTGCCGATATCTTAGTGTTCCCATCATTCTGGTGGCGTCAGCTTATAGTGTTTCAAAGATCTCCAGCAACCCTCCTCCCCCCCCCCCACCTGCTCCTCCGTTCATGACCTTGCCAGCGCATAGGGTTTTGCCCAGGCTCAGGGAGTCTGTCAGAAAATTGCTGGCAGATTTGAATGGAGCGCATATGGAACTGTCCGATTGCAATGAATCCCTCTTGAACAAACTCCAAACATTTGAACATTTCAGAACAGCTGCTGTTTAACGGAAGAGGATCGGCAGAAACAGAATCAACGGCTGCAGAACTTCATTCTTTGCGGAGCCTGTGGAACAACATGTACCTCCAGGACTGGTCTTGTATCCTACATGATGACCCATACCAGACGATGAGGACCAGTACTTTTTTTTTATTCTTTTTTTTAGGATCATCGCACTCAGGAAAGTTACCTTTGTGCTCACCTTTTTTTTTTTTTGTCCCATTTTCTGTGCCATCTTAATGGCCACAGAAGCAGGCATAGTTTTATTTTATTTATTTATTTATTTATTTATCTCTTTATATTTTTGTACAATGCGATGATGATGATGTCGATAACGATGAAAATCATGATGCTATGGAGTTCCATCTAGGATTGAGACTGTGTGACAGGGTTGTACCCTACCGCTTACTATCATAATTTATATCATGGCGTCAACCAGGCCCGAGAGATAAAGTCACCTACGGTGCTGGTCAGAAGATTTGAGCAACACGCTCAATGACGCATCCGTGAAGTGGATTAGACTCGACTGTGGTCCCAGTCTTCCGAATGATCCCATAGCACGCCCAACTCTGGGTAGGAGCTGGTTAGAGCCGAAAAATCCCACAATGATACAGTTTTGAAGGGACTGATGGGTATTCAAACCCACGATCTTCCAGACAGTAGTCCGTTGTGTTAACCACTACACCACGGCGACTGGTTGATAAGAACCAGTATGCCCGTTCGTCCTTCGGATCGATGGAAGAGCCCATCTTGGAAATGAGTCTGTATATGTACGTGTGTATCTTCATAGGACTTTCTGTATGTATGTGTGTGCCTGTATGTGTAAGTACATGTGTCGCTACTTATGCATATAAGTTGTAAGAGTACGAATATATCTGTCTTTATGTATGGATGCAGCAATCCAGGTATGTGTATTTGTGATGCATAGAGTGCATTATTCATAGGCAGACAGACACGCAGATACACAGCAAGACAAACACGTAGATAATAAGCAGACAGTCGGCAGAATGACAGAGAGAGAGAGAGAGAGAGAGAGAGAGAGAGAGAGAGAGAGAGAGAGAGAGAGAGAGAGAGAGAGAGAGAGAGAGAGAGAGAGAGAGAGAGAGAGAGAGAGAGAGAGAGAGAGAGAGAGAGAGAGAGAGGAGAGGAGAGAGAGAGAGAGAATTACTCTCATTCACACACACACACACACACACACACACACACTAACACACACACACACACACAACTACAACAACACACACACACACACCACACACACACCACACACACACACAACACACAACACACACCACAAACGACACAGGCTTATCATATTCCACCCATTTTTATTCATTTCATTTGTATTTTCAGATGATATGAAAAAGAATGCACCAAAATATAAAAATAGTTGTTGTGAGACATAATCCCAGTTTTCCGATTCCACATTTCCACACATCCTCAGAAATAGCACGACATGCAACAGGGAAACAATGTGTAAATCTGTGATTACACAGTAACCAGCAAAATTCATGTGAAATATTGTTTCGTACAGACAGAAACATGTAGCCATACAAAATTGTAAATAACAGATTTTCATTTCAAAGGATGGCAAAGAGCATAGATGTCAACACATAAACAAATAACTGAAACTGTTAACATCGTAAGTTTTCGTTTGAATTTATAGTTCAAAATTAAAACAGTTTCAGTTTGAGTTTCTCAAGATGGCGTCTGTGCACACGGAATAAATTCCATATGCGCTGACACTATAGACGGTATGCGGTGGATAAAATCCAACACGATTATGGAGTAAGCATCTGCGCATAAGCCCTAGGCCCTGGCAAAGCCTTGGGTGACAAACCAATATCTTTTATCCAATAGATATTACAATAAACTGAAACAGTTTGGAATTATAATTGCTTTAAAACATTGTGTAAAGACAAACAGAAAATGGTACTTTACGTGATAGATTTTCTTACCGTAAACCTGAAATATTTCTGAATTGTTCACAAGAAATTTGCACTTGAAATTGAATTCAAAACATAATAACTGAATCTTTGGAATTTTACTTTAAAAATTACAAATGTTTCCTTGAAATTCAGTACTTACACTCATCATGTTGTCTTTGGAAATTTGCTATGCAATATCATATAACATCTGCAGAAATACTTTATGCAATAAATTCTATGACAGCATTATGACACACAATGACAAATTTTCGTGCTGTTAATGTGGCTTAGAAGATGGGACGGTATAAAGAAAATTTCAAAAACCTCTTGAAACTCATATTTTCTGACATAATGAAACAGTTTTTAATTATAAATACTACAACATTTGCTTGAAATTCATACGAGACAATTTGTTTACAGCACAGCCAACTGCTAGCCATTTCAAGCTGTTTCATTTGAAAATGCTGTTTAGTTAAAACAAAGACATGGTTAATTACTGGAGACAATTGAAAAAAAAAACGACAAGATAAGTATAAAAAAATAAATAAATAATAAATAAGTAGATGATATATAAACACATAACTACATGAATCAGTAGATAAATAAGTATAATTATAAAGAAATTCTGAGCGTAAGGACAAAATTTCACAACACGATTTTTGTTTGTAGTGCAATATATTTTTTTCTCTCAGATGTGGAATGTATAAGATTTACAAGGGAGAGAGAGAGAGAGAGCAAGAGACAGAGAGACAGACAGAGAGAGAGAGCAAGAGACAGAGAGAGAGAGCGAGATCGAGAGAGAGCGAGAGCGAGAGCGAGAGAGAGAGAGAGAGAGAGAGACAGAGAGAGAGAGAGACAAGAGAGAGAGAGAGAGATAGTTGTCGCACTTTGCAGATGATTAAAGAATACAAATCCTACACTACACGTAAAACTTGAACACGATGATGAAATATACATTTAAATAATCTTGAGCAGGTATTTTATCGTGAAGTGCAAAACCAGCCATCCACAAAAACAAACAAAAACAAAAAACAAAAAAAATCTGTGACACCCATTTCCCTTAAAATGACTCAAACTGAGTCTTGTTCATAGGATACACGGCATGTGCAATGAAATGGCTTTGAATGCCACTTAAAAATTTTTTTTAAAAAACCATAAAATAACCCCCACGTCACTTTGTGCACAAAATGGTACAAACACGCGCCAGTGCCTGTTGGTAGATCTTTTATTTATTTATTTATTTATTTATTTTTACTGTACAAGGAGGCACTGGTGAAGTCATTATTCTCAGCGTAGACACTACGATAGGCAAATCATTAACTTTTAAGACGATACGTTTTTGTTGTATGTCGCCTAATTAACCCTTTGATTCCCACACCCTATCCACTGCAAAAACTTAACCCTTCGACTCCCTCACCCTGGTGGATAGGGTGAGGGAGTCAAAGGGTTAAGTTTTTGCTTTGTTAGCATGGTTGACAATGCAAGATGCTGGCCGATACGGGAGTCAAAGGGTTAAACTGCGTGTCGCGTAGTATACAAATAAGATCGGTCAGGAAACCTGAGAGTTAGTGTAACATCTCTTTTATGTACTAATTTGTTTTTCCAAATGAAAAGATACATTTTCGCATACCTCAACGCTGTACCATCTACTTGGTCAGTCAGATTTGCCATGTTCAAGTGCTTATAAAGAGGCCGAAAGCCAGTGAAAACTCTACCGCTGGTCTGCAAAGTCAGTCAGCGAATTGTGTCAAATTATCCCAACACCCAGTATCGGTCCTCGTTTTAGGAGTGCAAATGATCAAGTTATTCTGTACATGTTCGTTTAGACTTCAGAGCCAGTTTAGATAACTTTGCAAATTATACCAACACCATGTCATCGATTTGTATTGATTCGTAAGTGCTTATACTGTACATGCTAGTCCTCGAACAATTATCCCAACACCGTCCTAATTACGTGCAAGTTTTAAGAGCTGTTACGTGCACTTGTTCAGATCAGACCTAGAGCCAAAGACTGAGCCCCACAAGTTAATGATTTATACGAACACTCGCTTATCCGTTCTTACTGACATGCAAGATCCAAGTCAGAGGACTTAGTGTATCACTCTGAAGGTTACCTACCAAAATGGTATATCAGCCTTCTTCATTCCTTTTGTGATACATCATTCTGGCATGTAACATTAAAAACTGATCATTGTCTTATTAAGTAGCTCTCGTTTCATTGGAAATTTCTCGAGTTTGTCTGGAACCAGTCACTTAAAATGCCATACAAATATCCCAACACCTAGTTGCTGGCATCAGTCAGCTGAAAATGCTGTCCGACCTTGGTCGTCCTCTTTGCAGGACTAGTCTATCGTTATGCTACTATGTCCAATTATTTTTTATAAAAAAACTACAACGAAATACTAAAGTCAGTAGTCACAAGTAAGATTCTTGGTCGTCCTGTGCGTATCTGTAATATTACAATATACATGGTCATAGGTTGCGATGGACGCCAGTCACTATTCACAAATGCGTACTTTTGGTTAATCGGATTTTGATCGAGAGATTTTCATCGCACATGGGGACAATTTCCTATGTGTTCCATCCAAATCTGCCATTAAATATTCCTGCAGATTCCTTGAGCCTACGTAAAATCAAGTTCTTGAAATGGGAATGGAGGGGGAGAACGGGGTCTATGAGTTGACACCACCAAAATGATTAGAACATTAATGTAAGATGTGCAGCGAACAGACCAGTTTTACAAGTTGCAGCTTGGAATAAACTCGATCCATAGATCTATCAACATAGCGTTTCTTTGCACATTAAGTCTATTGTAGTGTGACTATGTCCTATCATTTTCGTGGAGAGGACACAACACAGTACCTACACGTCCCTAATCACGAGTGCTTTTTGGTCTCCATTTGCTTTATCTAGTTCCTTGTTCTGTTACTTTGTCCTACTTTGTTCATGTAAAGTTACAATACTACAGTTGCAAGCGCTGTATTTAAACACTCGTGTACTATCTAATCTACGTTCTGTCCAGATATGTCCAAGAAAGGTTTCAATACTAAAGTCAATAGTCCCAAGTGCTTTTCTTTTTTTAGCCATTCGTGCGCACTATCTAATCTTCCACTCTGTCCAACTATGCTCATGGAAAACTACAATGCAGTACTAAATTCACGGGTCACAAATGATGTTTAGGTCGGCCTTTCCACTTCCATTTTGTTAATTTTGCGTTCACAGTTTTCGTGGCAAGGATTCTATTCCCCCTATGGTCATTATTAATGATGTACATGTGCATAGCATTATGCAGGGAAGGGAACTGAATCAGAGAAAATTCCTAAGTTTAAATCTCATTCGTTATCACTGCTGTCTCGTCAAAATTTTCTCTCTCTCTCTCTCTCTCTCTCTCTGTGGGGTGGGTGGGGGGGTGGGGGTGAGGGGTGAAGGACTTGAGGGAGAGGGATTTCAATAGAAAGAAATGTTCATGTGAATCTGTATTTGGTACCAATTCTTGATTAAAAGATTGAGGAGCTTTTGGACGAGTGCGAAAGTGCCTACCATTTCGTGTGCGTGTCTATTTGTTCTATGTTTTCATTTCTTTTCCACTGTAAGTGATATTGGACGAGTGCGTATGTACTCATGTGTGTGTACGTGGATGTTTACCAAGTTCCCAAGTTTGTGCGTGTATGTACGCATGCCGTGTGTGTGCGTTTCCTTTCCGATTTCAGATGACCTTTTTTTTAATTAAACGAAGGAAGTAGAATTAATGATGGCCGTATCTTACTGTAAAAACCGCGTGTTTTTGACAGAAGAAACTAGAAATATTGCGGCTTAAAGTCTCAAGCGGCGTTATATTAATATCGTTTGAACCCCAATTTAGTAGCAGCAATAATTTCTCATAACCATTCTGTACTTAATTTCAGTCTTAACTGTCGGTCTGTTTTGTGACTCATTGACGAGTTCAGCGGAAATCCATCGCTTCGTCTCCCCTTCCCTCTTTCCTCCCCTTTCTCTCCCCCCCCCCCCCCCCCCCCCCCCCCGTTGCATGAAGCCTACGTTTCTTTCGTTCATCCTTGTAAAATGATCTGATGCGTATGCAGAGATGTCATACTTATATGACAAACGTACACACACACAAAGTAGGACACACGTTCTAATTTTTTTTCAAAAGAGTGTTCCGCTCATTTCGAAACAAACAGGAAATGACAAATTGTTTTCTTGGCATGATTCAGGCCTTGAAATGTTTTGTTGTTGTTGTTGTTGTTGTTGTTGTTGTTGTTGTTGTTGTTCTCCATCGAGAGACAAGACGTTTTCTTATCTTTGATGTAATCCGTGACTGGCATGCTATTGGAATGCAACCACGAATGCACAACTTTTTAGTTTTGCTTTTTTATTTCAAAAATTCGTGATTGAGCAAAAAATCATAGTCTAGTAGGGTAAGTAGTGAGTGGGGGGGGGGGGGGAATCACAGACTTCGCCAAGATTACGTCAAATGATTACGTCACATAATTCAAAGAACATTTCAACAGACAACTCTTACACTTTCACTTCAAAAGTCTCATTTATGAATTCTTTATCAAAACACATACACATACACACATATAGGCTACTACACATACACGCAAGTACGCATACAAAAAAAAAAATATTAAAAAAAAGTGGACATTTTGTCTTATAATAAAATTGGCATGATGCCCGTAGTAATTTTTACATTGCTGCGGTTGTCTTTCAGCGCACAGAACATGTTTGGTTGGAAGTATACAAGCAACGTCTCTCTCTCTCTCTCTCTCTCTCTCTCTCCTCTCTCTCTCTCTCTCTCTCTCTCTCTCTCATATACACACACGCACACAGGCACACGCATTCATTCATTCTGTCTGTCCGTCTGTCTGTCTGTCTGTCTGTCTTTCTTTCTCTCCCTCATATACACGCACACACGTCTTCTCTCTCTCCTCTCTCCTCTCTCTCTCTCTCTCTCTCTCTCTCTCTCTCTCCATTCATTCATGATGTCATTTTTCTGTCTAGATTCAGTACATCTAAGTGAAAGCAAACGAACTTCGCTAAACAGCCGAGAAATATGAAAAAAGCAACTACAATTTTTCGTTGAATATTAATTTTCAAAGTATTCGTGCGCTTGCAAAATAAAACCTCTCTCTCTCTCTCTCTCTCTCTCTCACACACACCACACACACACACACACACACACACACACACACACACACACACACACACACACTCGCACTTAGTAAAACCCAAGTTTAGTTTTCATTTGTCACAAAAAGTAAAGCTTGTTATTACACATTCAGACAAAGGCGGTAGCTTTTTGTGGACAGAAAAAGCAAGCGTTCATTCAAATCCAATTTTAAAAAAATGAGAAAACTTTCAAATCAAACAAAAGTATCATTCGTGGAACAGCAAATTTATCATCACATCACATCACATATAAGATACCAAGAGCCCACCGCCATCTTAACTGCGCTCCCCGACGTCCCTTCCGTCGAGCATGCGTATTATCACACTTCCGTTGATTGCACAAATTAAGTTTTCACTGGGCTTAAAGTTTGTTTGTTAGCCAAGCCAGTTGTAGCTGGGCTCAGTTTCTGAGGCTGCAAAATAGTCTCCCAGTTCAGTTTGAAATCTGTCCTGTTTATACATCAGTCAAGTGTTTCGAATATGTCCAATCTCTCGTTCAAAAAGTCTCGAATGCGTTCAAATCCTCATTCACGAGATTTAAATGTGTTTATATTCAATCTCTCATTCAAGGGTATTAAACGTTTTCACACTCTCGTTCCAAAAGATGAATCTTTCACCATTCTTCCTTATTTTCACGTTACTATTCAATCTGTAACGAAGACGTCCAGAATATACTCTGAAGTATGTTTGACATTCTCACAAGTGAGTCCATCCATGTGTCTTTCATCACGCTGTGGCTGAACTCGAGCAGAAATATTCCTATCTATATCTCTGAACTTATATTCCTATTCAAGTACATGGCTGAATCTTCATACCGATTTACGTATGTACGAAGACTTAAATTTCCATCTATGTGTACAGGAGGATTAATTAAAAACCTTTTCTTATAAATCTTTTCATACACTTCATTAGACTCCTGGAACGATGCGATATTTCATCCGCAAAACAAACATCCATTCTTTCTAAGTCGAGTTGTTAGTCGTTCAATACTTGAGGAAGTACAGCGATTCAACGGGCAGTATCGTTTCTGCAGCTTCATCCATTATCATTTCAGTAAAAATGCTTTAAAAACTTTCACAACCACGATTTTTATGTAAAGCTGTTACATTTAAAACATAAAGTCTGGGCACCTTGAGAGTAATCCAGAAATTGTACATCGCAAACAAATGGAAACCTCACGAAACAGAGCGTTTCTGTTAGTCAGTGGTAGTAGCCTTACTCGTCACCGTAAGGCGTGATTTTATTGAACTACTGAGTGGCTTTAGACTCAGTGTTTAAAGAAAACAGTTATCACAGTGGTCTCCATGAAGGTGACATTATTACTGAAGGAGATCGAGATGGGAATGAGAAAAAAACGGTCCATCCAGCAAGAATGTGATGATAATGTGGGCAAGAGGTTTAAGGATCTGATGCGGAGACTGGAAGAGAGAGGACGAACGAAAGGCAAGATGCTAGAGATTTACATCTGATATAATCAAATTTCCGTGGCAAATCAGTCGCCGTGGTGTAGTGGTTAACGCAACAGACTACTGACTGGAAGGTTGTGGGTTCGAATCCCCATCAGTACCGTCAAAAATCATTGTGGGATTTTTCGGCTCTAACTGGCTCCTACCCACAGTTGGGCTCATTGGGAAGACTGGAACCACACAATCGAGTCTCATCTACTTCACGGATCCGTCATTGAGAGTATTGCTCAAATCGTCTGACCACCACCGCAGGTGTCTGTATCTCTCGGGTCTGGTTGACGCCAGGATATATTATGATATCAAGCGTAGAGTACAGCCCTGTCACGCAGTCTCAATCCTAGTTGGAACTCCATAACATCATGATTATCATCCTCATCGACATCATCATCATCGCATTGTTAAAAAAAAAAAAAGCCAGCTTCTGTGGCCATTAAGGTGCCGCAAAAAAATGGAACGAAAAAAAAGGTGAGCGCAAGGAAACCTCCTTTGGCGCCATGATCCTAAAAAAAAAAAATAAAATAAAAAATTCGTGGCAAATAGAAGGCAAGGTGAATGGGTGACAAACTGTTCCCCTCTCACATTATCATTTGCACTGTACATACGTCTCAGCCTGGTTCAGAAATCTTTGAG